>CAJQZJ010033271.1:1334321-1347998 GCA_907164525.1 Lophiomys imhausi
TATCTATCTATCTATCTATCTATCTATCTATCTATCTATCTATCTATATTATTTAATGTCCAGGAAGTTTGGAATGTTCTAATGTAATGTATTAGGCTGCTATGAATAACTAAAGTCCAATGTAAACTTGGTTATAACTTTTAACTAGTTAATATTAATCCAAATATATCAATGGCTCAACTGTAAGGCATTCAAATAGTTATATGCAGCATTTACACTTCATTACCAATCTGATTGGATTTGAAACCATCTTTGAGACACATGGTGTTTCTATTCAATTGATTTCTAGAGAGGTTCAACTGAGTAAGAAAGCTACGCCATGACTGTAAGTGAAATCTTCACAGGCTCTGAAGTCCAGGACCAAATAAAAAGGGAAAAATGAAAAAGCCAACTGAAACCAAAGTTCATTTCTTCTTGCTCTCTGTCTATAGAGATAATAATAAGAAAACCTATCTCATGTCATTGTCATTCCTTCCTGTCATTACAGACTTCATTTATTCTTTTTTTTTTACAGATGGAATAATAGAAATTTATTTTATTTTTTAATGTTTATTTATTACTTCAGGTTACATCTCTATCACAGTACCCTCTTTCAACCCCTACCGGTCCAGCCCTCCCACCCTGTACATCCTATCCCTTCCATCCCACTCCTCCAGAATGGAGTGTCCCTAAATATTAGTCCCCCACCCCAGTTCAGCAGTCATATGAAGGCCAAGAGCCTCCTCATACACCAGAGGCCTACAAAGCAGCCCCACTAGGGCAAAGTGTCTCATTAACAGAAAGCAAAGTCTATGTTCCTGTTCCCTTTGGTGCATTGGCTATACGCTGAACCAGAATAATTTCTTATTTTCTTAGGTTGTTGTTCCTAATCAATATATGCAACAATAATAAAAAATATACTAGAGTACTAACATACTAGAGTACTGAGAAAATTATCACTGCCCTACAATCATTCTAGAAGCCAAAAATAGATAATTTATATTGTGTTTAATCAGTAAGAAAATCTGGTGACAAAATGGAACTCAAATTACAACCCTCCCTCTTAATTGACACTAAGGGGGGAAGTCATAGGAAAGTGTTGCAGTAACCTAAGACTATTTTGCCTTTGGCCCACAAATCATGTTTCCCAAGTAACACTAGAAATATCAAAATTAGCCACCCATTAGGGATTAAATTATGATATGTATAGTTGTAGGTATCTGGAATGTGTTGAGGCCCTTCAAGACAAATTCTCTTTCCAGCTCTGGCTGATGAACTAGTGTTCCAAGTTATGCAAAGTTTAGGAGTTAATATAGCTAGACCTGTCAATCACCTGGCCAAATTCCAGAAAGACTAATTCACCAAAAATCAAGCTAAAGAGTTGGGAGGAATAAAAATTCCTTAAATGTGATAATGGACTTTGTCTTCTCTGAAGCTCTGCTTCTCATGTGGATCACCTCTGGAATCTCTGCTCTGTGTTCTACATCAGAAAACACACCTTTCTCCTTTTCCTTATTTTTCCTTCTCTGTATACTTCCTAATCGTGTATATCTTTTCTTTTACAATCTAACTTTCTTACTCTTCCTCTGAATCTATGGCTGCTCATCTGACTTATATCACTAACCATAATGCCTGATTCAAAAGACAAAGCATTCTCTCTTCTCTCTGTCCTGGGGGTTAACTATCTTTACAGCTTGCCTGTCCTGATATTTTCTTTTTCTTAAACTCTATTAAAATGTTTCTTGAATTTTATTAGTTTGTTGTTAAACTGATTTATCAAACAGGCTAAGCATTCAAAGATGAGCTCCGATTTACCTAGTGACGATAGGAAACGGATCCTGCTGATTGTTGGTTTGTTGGTAGGGGTTTAATTTTCCAGAAAGGCATGGATGGTCAGCATTCTTCTCTTCACAAGCCACATGTCTTTTGGAAGAATGCATTTCATGTATTATTTTTCACTTTTGGTTAAAAAAATAAAACAAAACTCAAAATTGTTTCCAATTTCTCCCTGTTTGGACCTTCAGCCCTTTTCCTGGAGGAGCCAGAAAGCACTTTGTTACATAAGAAATTTATGCCAGGGAGTGACCATTTCTTACCTAACTTCAGTTACATCCCTTGACTCTGACTTCTGCTTATAAGAGTCACGTCTATGAATTTAGATTGGTTGCATATTCTGAATTTCTTCCAGGTCTGAGTTCCATAAAATTTCTGTTAATAAAAACATTTTTATGTAATACATATACAGAGGATACTCAGTAATCTAACTCTCATTTGTAGACTTTATTTCTGCTTTAAAATGTACTAAGAAAATAATTGAGGAATGAAGTGAACAAGACCACATGAAACAGGAAAATTAACCTTCATCCAAGGCTCCTTTCTGTTCACTTGTGAGGTTTACTGACTAAATATAGCCGAGATCTAACTGTTTTCCCGGAATCTGCAGGATGCGCGATCTACTTATCTAGCTGTGAATTAATAATTCTCGTTTACTCCTTTTGTTATTTAGTTCTTCACATTTTGATGCACACAAAATTGTGCCATCCATGTGGAAGGAACATCTAAATCAGATTTATTACTTTTTAAAATATAAACACTGAAATAATTTCTTTTTGTCTGTTTTATTTTCCTTGCTCATCATTCCATTCGTCCTTCAGGACAAAGGATATTCAAAGTTAAAAATAAGTAAATAAAATGTTATCAGCAGCGCCTCTAATGCTAAGAATTTAAAGTCAAAACCAAAAGAAGCTCAAAAAATATACAACTTAATTAGTTTCATCAGCATTTCAATAGGATTTGGACTTTCTTCTGAAGAGGGTGGAGTGATATTCCACTAAGTGTCATTGGAAATGAACACTTTGGAGCTCTTGACAGCTAGGGAGGAAGATAATAATTTCACTTAATTTGTTTTTTAGGCTCACTCAGAAAAGAACTAACAGTTCCATTGCTCTTGGCAAATTACAACCATGCTGCAGCTTTTCTGTTCAGTGCACTGGAAACATCAGTAAACACATTCAGCTGGGAAACTGATTGGCAGTATTTCCATATTCTATGTGCTTATACATATCTTCTCTCCAACCCTTTGATGATCCAATTTCAATAAAGTTTAAAACTAATATAATCTTTTAAATAAATGCCACAAAGAGTAGCTATACTAAAACATATATCAATCCAACAATACCAGCATTTGATGAGTTACACTATTCCAATCAATGATCTTGTTTTACGGTTACTTTCAAATTCAACAGGGTTTAAACATGTGCAATCTAAGATGTAGAAATAATAACGAAGCACTACATTGATGATGAATTCTTTAAAAAAATTGCATGTGTGTATATGTGTGTGTACATGTATGAGAAGAGGTGACACATGGGCAACAGATCCCCTGAAGTTGAAGTCTGAGTTACAGGTGATTGAGAGCTGCTTAATTTGCATGCAGAGAACTGAACTCACATCCTCTGTAAGAGCCATACACTCTCATAACCCTCTATTTAGCCCTGTCATGTAATATTAATCTTATATTCAAGCTCTTTTCTACTTAAGTTGAGGAAGAATAATAAAAGACTAAAGGAGAATCACAAATAAAACTGAGTGAATATAGTACTAGATATAAATTTTGATTAAAAGATTTATCCCGTATTTAAGTATATTTTTATATTTTTGGTTGTGAGCCTAGCCTTTAATGGCTGAGCCATCTCTCCAGCCCTTAAGTATATCGTTAAACAACAAAACACAGCAAAATAAAATGTAATAAGATAAAACAAAATCCTTCACATAAAAGTTGGGCAAGGAAAATTAAAAGGAAAAGATCCCAAGAGAAGGCACAAGAATCAGAAACAGACTCATTCAACCCTCAGAAATCTCATAATAGTACAAAACTTAAAGGTATAATTTATACTCAGAGTACCTGGTAAATACTTGTCCATATATTATGCTTGCTGCTTCAGTTTTCAATTTCATACAAGCTTTGCTCAATTGATTGAGAAAGCCTTAATCCCCTGGTGTCCTCCATGGACATTTGCTCATATACTGTTTCTGTGTCCTCTCTTTGAGGGTTCCCTATGCTATGAGGGGAGATATTTGTTGGAAATTACCCATTTAGAGCTACGTATTCCAAGGGCTCTCTCTCTCTGGTTAGTGTTGGGCTGTAGGTGTCTGGATTTGGTCCCATCTGCTGCAGGAAATAGTTCTCCTAATGATGGCTAAACAAAGCACTGATGTATGAGTACAGCAGATTTTAATTGATTATTATTATTAATTATTATTAATTCATAATCATTAATATCATGAATATCATTAATATTACTGCCATGTTTCTGACAACTGAGGACGTGCCCCACAGACTGTATTCCTGACAAGTGATAACCTGCCCCAGAGACTGTATCCTTGTTCCTTATGATGAATTTTGGTTTTAAGTCTATTTCTTCAAATACTAAAATTTCTACACCTAGCTTGGTTTTAAGGTCCATTTTCTTGAAATTTCTTTTCCAACTCTTTAACCTGATGAAATGTCTGTCCTTGATGGTAAGGTATATTTCTTGGATGCAGCAGAGGGATGGATCCTGTTTTTAACATCCATTCTGTTAAAATAAAATACATATGTGGGTTAAAATAAAATACATATGTATTTATTCATTGGCCCTAGTATATACTGGTTTACCTAAAAAGCTTGTTTAGTACAAGTTCCAGTGACATGCTCACTGAATTTAAATATTATATGCTTACTATTTCAGCATTATGTAGATATTGCCATCATGTTCTAATGGAAATTTGAGAGACATAGGCTTATTTGTTTGGATCACAGCTACAGAGTTCCTTGTAGGAACTCAGAACTAAAACCTGAAGAAAAAAAAAAAAACACTTCCCAAAATTACAGTCTTTCAACGTGGATTAAAGGCTTTTTTTCCCCAATAATTTTTCATTCATTTACTATTCATTTTTACAACCTGGATCTCTCACCGGGTGGAGTCTTGCCATCATGGCACATTTCCCATTGTGCAGTCAGCCGTTATCACTAATGCTAATCATAGCTGTTTTTCATCTTCAAGTTTCATTGTTTGCTGTACTTCATATTCACATCCTTCTGTTTTAATTTTTATTTTCTTTCATTGTGAATCTGGATAGATGCAGGGAGCAACAAGCATCCTAGACTCTATCTTTTATGACATTTTGAAAATTCTCCAACAAACTAATTAGTCCATTGATTTTTAATTCAGCTTCACTGAAAATTTCAGTACATGGTCTGAATACAGCCAGATTCTTGGACAGAATATAATGTGAATGGCCTATAGTCCAATTAATAAATGTTCTCTTGTTCTGCAATGGAAATTAATGAGCGGTTCTGCCATGGGGATTCAATGTCTACATTCCCATTCTATTCTCACTCTTACAAAAACCACTGCTTATAGTATTCTATAGTTTCTCTAGCCTCTGTCTCCAAACACTTTAATTTTCCTTCCACAAACTAATTCTTAAAGTTGTGCAGCAGATGCTCAGGTAATGATACCAATGACCCTACACTCCAGCATTAGTTTTCTATGTAAATCACTTTTCTCATTATTGTGACCAAGTACTTGAAAATCAGCAACTTAAGAGAGGAAGGTCTTATGTTGGTTTAAAGTTTGAGGGTACAGCCCCCTAAGCAGGTCAGGTATGAAGCAGAAGTGTCTTGGTGCTATACCAGCAGGAGTGTGAAGCTGGTACACTTATTTCCCTGTATAGGTGAAGCAGAGATGGTGTAGGGAATGCACTGCTAATAAAAAAGATCTTCCTCTGCCACTAGAAGCCTGATTCCTTCAGCTTGGCTTCTTTATACAGTTTTACATCCTTCCACAATAATGCTGTCAACTGTGGAACACAGCACCAAGTTCTAAAACACATGATCTGAGATCCTATATGTGGGATATTTTACATGTAAAATATAGCAAATTCTTTCTTTGTGTGTGTCCTCTTGTGTGTGTACATATTTCTTTCTCTCTCTGTGGTTTGTACTTTGCATGTTAAAATTATATTCATCTGTATGTATTTATTGACAGAAAATATTTGGGATGGCATTTGTTTAAAAAAATAATAAATACTAAATGATCAGTAAAGTTTTTTTTTGAAAGACCAATGGACTTTCCAACGAATTTTGTGCCCTTATTGATTCATTTTCTATTTCAAGAGTTATTGTGAATAAGTTTTCTAGTCAGAAAGACCTGTAGCAAAAGAGTTTTATTGGGATAAGTAGTAGTGAGAAATTGGTTTTGAGGTAATGTACATGCTGTCTGGTTCAGCACAACAAATAATTCTCTTAAAATATGTAACCACAATTTTTAGAAAAATAACTTTTGAAAAAATTATAGACCATATTTTGACTAAAACTTCATGGTCAAGGGTGCATGTTGTGTATCTCCTTTTCCTAAACTTAAAGCAGTAATCTTTACCACAGAGGTAAATAAAAAGAAACAAATCTTTTAACACAAGAGGGGGTAAAAAAGCACAGACAATTGATGTCATAGAGTTTCAATGGAAAAAAAAATCTGTTTATAGCTTCATGTCTGTGATCATTGATGCTTTCTGTCAACTTCATTGGATCTTAAATCACCTGGGAAACAAAGTTCTGGGCATACCTCTAGGGTATGCTCTAGACTGGTTAAGTGAGGTAGGATAATCCTAGAGCTCAGTTTCCCTACATAACAAAGAAAGCAAGTCCTGTCAAGGCATTCATCCCTCTGTGTTTTCATTGCAGATACAATGTGAGCAGATGCCTCATTTTCCCTGCTATTCTTAATGCTAGTCCTGCAAATTATAAAACATAAGTCACCCTTTCCTTTCTTAAGTTGCTTTCATCATGTATTAGATCATAACAATGAAAAAAAGTAACCAGCATAAAAATTGATAAACAAAGTGAGACAGTTGCTAGGCAAACAATCTCCAAGTAATTCTTAGGTTTTTAGAACTGGTTTACAGAAGGGATGTGAAAAATTTGGAACTTTGGACTGGAACATATTCAGAAGTTTATTAAGCACAGTTTAATGTTCAATCTTAGTGGGAGTCCAGGGTACCAGAAGATGCAAACAGAAATGTGGGCAGTTAGAGCCAAACTCATTAACTTTCACAGGGCAGCATTGACTTATACGTTACTTGACTTGAAGTTATCATTGTTACATTTTGGGAAAGAGTCTGGTTGCATTCTGCCTAATTCATGAGAATTGAAAAATATTGAAATCAAAAGCAATGGAATAATTTGTTTAGCAGAGGGAATCTCAAGACTAGATAGTATTTAGGCTCTGGGAGAGTGGCTGCTTTACCCAGGTCTACAATGAGAAAAAGCAACAAGTGGAAAAAAATGATTTGAAAAGTGTGTCCAGGACTAGGTGAAGGGGAGTGGATCTTGGGGAGAATGGCTGGAGGGTGGGGAGGAAAGCTGGAAGAAGTTAGGGGAGGGAAATTGGGTTTGGTATGTATTGTATGAGAGAAAAATCTAGTTTCAATAAAAGTTAATAGAAAAGCAAAGCAAAACTAAGCATGTCCTTTGGAGGGAAAATAAAGTTACAGATAAGACTAATGCTGTGATGGTTGTTAGCTATTCATATCAACTCAAGCAGCAGGGGAAGGCTTCCCTGATGTGGACTCCCTTTGTAAATTTTTTATACTTTGTAAACTTTGTAAACCTTCAAGGTAGGAAAGTGGCCAGGCCCCTGCCTGAGGAGGTCCAGCAGTCAGGCCCCTTCTCCAGTCCTCTCCAACTGTCATAACCTGTTTCCAGCTCTGTAACAGTCACAAAAGTCACCTCCAGCCCCTCAATAGTACTCCACACAGATTATGCTAATTTTAGGTGAAGAGTCTAAGCAAAAGCCATGATTCCTTGAAGAGAAAATCCCACCAATCCCCAAACAGGCAAACCTGCCAGTCCCCTGAGCTCCCCCAAGCTAAGGACTTGAAATCCCACCATTATTCATCCTGAAAATATGTGCCCTAGAAAGCTCCATGCCCTAAAAAATCCAACATAAAAGTTTTGTCTGCTCAGTTCCCTGCTCTTCTCTCCCAGGAGCAGGGACACACAACCCTGGATTTTTCCCTTCACATGCTAGACCCTCTCAATAAATTTTCTTTTATGAAATTTGCTCCCTGGTGTGACTCTTTCATCTGAAGAGGTCAAGAAGCAATAAAGAGAAGGAAGAGGTGGAGCTAGGCTGAGGATCCTGAGTTCCTGAGTTCAACTGGGATACCCTCCCCTGGGAACTGCAATACCTCTGCTGAGGAAGCCTCCTTTCAAAGCTGTGTGGTTCCTGGGCTCCTATGTCTCAGAATGCCCTTCCATTGGGATATTGTCCCGCCTCAGTGTTGTATGGCTCCTGGGCGACTGTGTCTTAGGATGCCCTTCTATTGGAGTACCTTTCTATCTCAGAGTTGTGTGGTTCCTGGGCTTCTATGTCTCAAGATACCTTCCACTGGGATAGCTTCTCCTCTCAGGGCTGTGTGGTTCCTGGCTTTCCCATCCAAGCAAGAAGGCCCACAATGGTTAGTTTGGGTTTTCAAATTGACAGGATCTAAAATCACCTAGGAGACAAACCTCTCAGCCTTCCTCTGAGCTTTCTGACTGAGGCCAGTGAAGTTAAAAGACTCAAAATAAATATGGATGGCCCCATTCCACTGGCTGGGGTCCCAGACAAAACAACAGAGAGAAACTGGTGGAACTTAAGAATTAATCTGTCTCTGTTTCTTGATTGTGGAGTTTATATGGCCAGTTGCCTTACTGTGGCAGGAGACCAGAAGGTAGATTGAGAAAGGCATCAAGATTAACATACAAATCTATGCAGTTGGCAGAGAAAGACTGACTGGAAGCTTCGGTGTTGTTGGATATGAGACAAGAAAGGTGCTATGAACCTATCTTTGAAGGGCTGTAACACTGGAGGCCCAGAGATTTTTAAGTCTAGATCTTTTGCCAGCTCTCTGGCACACAAGTCTAGAATTTTTTGCCAGCTCTCTGGCACACTTCTATTTTCAGAAGTAATTTCTCTTCATTAATAAATTGTTGCTTTTTCTGTTAGAATCCATATGTTCCAATTCTTTTTTTTGAGATAAAATAAAGGGATATATATGTATATATGTGGGTGTCTGTAGGGCTCAGTGGGTGCCTTTAGGGTGGGCAACATAGTCATTGTGTTGGTATTCATTGATTCTTAACAGAAGAGTAGGGCATTTTAGTGGAGTGTGTCATTCATAAGGTATTATGCACAGTAAATAACTCTCTTTACTCCCTCCAGAGAGAATGAAAACAAATTCTAGGAATTCTGTAAAATATTTTATTAATTTTTTGTTAATAAGGGAAAATATTGAGTGATGAATGTTTTATATTGTTGATATTTCCTGTAAATCTTTAAAGTTACTAGATAGTCTCTCAAAAACTAATTGAATAGTTTCTTCAATAACCTTATCAAAAACTCTAAATTATTTGTTTTACTGATTTTCTCTAACATTTTTTACTTTATCATAGATTATATAACCCGGATACATATGTGAGCAATCAAATTAGCCATATATCTATACACTCTTCCACCTTTTCATTGTTCACCTCTCCCACTGAATGACTAGAATCCTCTGGAATGGAGCACAAGATTGCAAATAGTAATCCAGGAGTCCCATTATCTTCACATACTCATTGGTAATATCGCTATGGTCACCTTTGTACATGCTCCTTCCATATCTGTAAACACAAAGACTTTGATTGTACAGGCATCTGGACTCAATGCAAATACTCCTACACAGACATACCTGTACATACTTAGAAAATAAAATTAAAATATTTTGATGGAAACTTTTAACATTGTTTTATTTTCTTTAGCACTGAAAAAAATAAGTATTCTGTACATAGTAGATTCTTGAAACACGCACACACACACACACACACACACACACACACACACACACAAACACACTTTTGGCCAGTACCTGTGGTGGTGTCATTTGATTTTTGAAACTGTTGTGAGTACTGCTAGAATACTGATTTATTCCTGGTCACTCAAATTCATTCTCTCCATCTCTCTTCTGTGTGTATGCACCTATATTTATCTGGAAAAGTAACATTTATTCCTCTTTTGTAATTGTGTTCTCAGAGGCTTACTACTGAATAAGTTCACTCTTTCTAGTTCTTTCTGAACTCTGGCTGGCTGGTTTAACTCAGCTGTTCTAACTGAAAACTCTTCTCCAAGATACCAGAGTCAATAAGGCTTTTCTCAACTCCTCACTAAATTGCTATGCTTCTCGTGAAACTAACTATGAAAATTCATTTTCATCTTCTGGTTCCTTCTTATTCTCTGGCTTTGATTGCCTCTGTTCAAACTCACTAATGAACCCAACTCCATTGCACTGCACTCACCTAACTGAACTACACCGAATTGAACTTCACTCAACTGAACTGATTAAGCTGATCTGAACTGCTATGAACCAAACTGACACCATACTGCCTCTCCACTCCCTCCCAACTGACTGACCTTGATACAGCTGAGCTGCCTTTGCATTTGCTTTCTCCAATCTCCTGTCTTTCCTGTCCTGTTCTCATGACAGTTAGGAAGATCTTATTCTGTCAGATCTTTCTCTTACTAGCTTAGATGGGCTAGGATTGCACAACTCAGGCCTAGGCTTGTTAAAATCCACCCTGTGTCTGTGTGTATTCATTTATAATAGCAGGTTAAGGATTTACACGCCAAAACAATTAAATATAATATAAATACGGGTAAATAGTTTAATTAATTAATTTTTTTCTACAACAGTGAACCAAAGGTATTTCTCATAAAAGTTGTTTATGCTACATCATTAAGATATAGCTGTAATAGGGTTTTTGTCTCATAATGTTTAGGCATTAAAAAAATTAAAGGCCTTTTGCCTATTATATTAGTTAGTTTCCTGTGTTTATGAAGAGATGCGATGACCAAAGGAACTTTTTTAGAGCACATTTACTTGGGGCTTGCCTACAGTTTCAAGGGCATAGATCTTACTGTCTGGATGGGTCCAGGTGCATATACTCAAATAAGAATCAGGCAGAGTAAATTTCAGTGACCAGGAATAAATATATATTTTAGCTCTTCTTACATCATGCCAGGGATTGGGGTGGTAAGCAGGCAAGCATAGTGCTAGAGAAGTAGATTTACATCCTGAGCCTCTGGCAGAAGACTAAGTATGCAAATACATGAGCTCATGGGAACAATTCTCATTAATACAACCACACTTATATATTATAGTTTTGAATTTTGTGTGTCTGTGTAGTTTCTGTGTATGCAAATGTGTTTCTCTATGTCTCTATATATTTCATTTGCTTTTTCTTTGGCTCTTCTTTCCTGTTGCTTGTTTGTTTTGACCAATTATTTTTTAAATCATATTGTATTTTATTGTATTATTGATATTCATTGTTTTAGATGTCTGCTTGTTTTATAATGAGCGACCAATTACAGAAGTGGATTTGGGTGGGTAAGGAGGTGGGGGGAATCTGGGAGGAGTTAGGGAGGGGAAACTATAATCACAGTATATTGCATGAAAACATCTATTTTCAGTAGAAATAAATTAAAAATCAAATAAATAAATTTTATTATATAAAATATAAATATATATTAGAACAGGACTAGAGTGGTTTGCAGGATTATTGTGGTATGTAGTCCAGCACGTCAAATTATGAATGTTTTTCAACTAGAAGACCAATACTCTAGTTTTATTTATTTATTTATTTATCTATTTATTTGATCATTTATTTATTTATTTATTTGTTTGTTTGTTTGTTTATTATTTATTTATTTATTTATTACTTCAGGTTACATCTCCATCTCCATCGCAGTGTCCGCTTTTTATCCCTCCCTGTCCCTCCCTCCCATCCTCTACCTTCTATTCCTTTCCTCCCACTCCTCTGGAGTGGAGTGTCACTACATAACAGTCCCCCGCCCCAGTTCAGCAGTCATATGAGGGCCAAGAGCCTCTTCATACACTGGGGACATACAAGGCAGCACCACTAGAGCAAAGTGTCTCACTGACAGGAAAAATGTCTATGTTCATGTTCCCTTTGGTGCATTCATTGTAGTATAGTTATTCTGTACTATATAGCTAAAATCTGACTATAAGTGAATAGATGCCATGTGCATCCTTCTGAACCTGCATTAGCTCACTCAGGATGAGCTTCTCTAGTTCCATCCATTTGGCTGCAAATTGCATGATTTCGTTGTTTCTGATAGCTGAGAAGTATTTCATTTTGTAGATGTACCACAGTTTTTTTTTAATCCATTCCTTAGTTGAGGGACATCTTGGTTGTTTCTAGTTTCTAGCTATTACAAATAAGGCTGTTATGAACATAGATGAGGAAAGTGAGGAATCATTTGAATGAATACCCAGAAGTGGTATGGCTGGGTCCCGAGGCAGATCTGTTCCAAGTATTCTAGTAGTTTTTAAACTCACAAGATTAGCTGTCTCATCTAGTATTTAGTCTATGTATTGCTTCCAAAGAACATTCTAATACCAGCAAAGGAAAGCCTTAGTAATTGGATATATGAACTTGCCGGTGGGACTGAGGGTAGTATACAAGCAAGCTTCCTTCTTCCATATTCTTTAATGTGGTTTGCCATCAGAAGGTGTGGTCTGTTTTTAGAGTAGGTCTTTCCACCTGAAATGGTCCAATGAAGAAAATCCCTCACATGCAAGCCAAATTGATTGAGATTTAGTTGATTACAGATGTAATCAAGTTGACAAAAAAGAATAGCTGTCATATTCTATATGTTTAGTAAAAGTAGTTTCTCAGCACGGACAAGTATAAAATCACAATAAATTAACTTTGAAAAATATTGAGAGTACTCTATGCCTTGCCTTATGAAATAATCAGATGAGAATTGCTATATAAATATTTCCCTGGTATGAAATTTTCAAAAGCCAGTCTTACACAATACATCTGGGGTTATAAGAAGTGATTTGAGTAAATGCTGTAAAATAGCTATCAATGGAATTGACTTACTGCACATTACTAATTGAATGACCCATATATTTAAAAACTATTTTAGGGTAAGTGTTCTCAACTCTTTTAAATTAAATGTATTGTGTTTGTATGTGATAAAGTTATAATTAAGTGACAATTCCTATATTTTAAAAAATATTCAAACAGCTTGGTATAAAATAAAATTAAAAGATTGTATATCGTTAACATATTACCAAAGTTATAAATATAAGCCTTCTTTATTTAAATATAAAATATACATGTTAGTACAAGTTCAGTCTATGGGCTTTATAATATTCAATCACTCATGAAGAGTTGATAAAAAAGATAATTAGTAATAGGTAGCATACAAGTCTCTATTCATAATACGTCCAGTTTGGTTAGTCAGACAGACAAAAACAACTTCAAGTCCTTTGCATGGTTTGACTATTATGTAGGCTGAACCAACATAAATCTATTTTTAAAAAATCCACAATAGTTTGTATTTCCTTATTCAGTATTTCTTCAATCTTACCTATGTATAAAATTCAAAAGGGGATTAATGCTTAGTAAAGCTTAAAAATTAGAGATTTTTATTTGTTCAGTCTTTGATAAGTTCTCAGAAAGAGGCATACATATTTTAAATGAAAAACATTATAATCTGTTCTTTATATATTTTAAGTATTTTTCCAGGCCTGTTAAGTGTAGTTTAATCTCTACAAATTTCTACAAATGACAATTTCAGGAACATGACAGGATACCAAGTCACC
>CAJQZJ010033271.1:1348398-1399778 GCA_907164525.1 Lophiomys imhausi
TTTCAAATTTCAAGGTATACTACATAGTCATGGTAATAAAATCAATATGACACTGGCAGAAAAAAAGAGACATGTAGACAAATGTAGCTGAACTGAATTCCCAAACAGAAGTACAGACAGGTATAGCTGTTCAGATGCCAAAAGCATGCTGGAAAAGAGAAATAATCATCAAGTGGTGCTGGAAAAAGTGGGTTTCCCCATAATGAAATTAGACTTGGTTCTATCACCTTGTACAAAAGCTAACTCCAAATTATCAAACATAGATGTTCTCTGCATGATATCATCAGAGGAAGTACCAGACATGGTGTAGATATAGAAAAGGATTTCCTGAATAGGACTCAAACTTTCCAAGAATTAACAAGTGGGAATTCATTAAGTTAAAAAAAAATTGCAAGCTAAAGAAACAATGTAGTGAAGAGAAAGGCTACAGAGTGTGAGAAAATGTTTACGAGCTATACATCTGACAGAGAATTAATATTTAGAATATGTCAAGAATTCCAAAAGCCAAGAGCAAAACAAACAAACAAAAAATGCCTATGGGCTCTAAACAGTGAGTTCTCAAAAGAAAAAAATGTAAAAGGCTAAGTAAAATCCTTGCAAATGTTCATTATCCTTTGCAATTAGAGAAATGCAAATCAAAATAACTCTGAGATTTTTTTTTTACCCAAACCAGGATGGCAAACAAACCACCCAAAACCAAACAAAACAAAACAAAAATGCAAACAAACAAAAACCAAAAGCAGTCAAAAATAAAACAGAACAAGAAATTGTTGTCTGATAGGAGTCTCTGATTGCAAAATGTCACCTGTTATTGCATCTGTATAGAGACAAAGTGTCTTTACTTAGTGAAAGGGTTAGAAGGACAATATAGAATGCATTTCAGGTCACAGACATTTTATAAAGATGATAATCTTGTCCATGAGGGGGTGGAATCCTGATAACTTAATCACCATAAATCTCTTCATGGCTGCCTATGCCTTTGGATGGACTTGGGTAGCAACTTTGATGCATGTTCTGATTCTTCCAAGCTCTCCATGTGGGTTTAGAACACCTAAGAGGTGAGTACCTTTCTCATGTTGATTCTTTATAGGCTGGTCTCTCAACCCATGTTCCAATCTAGCCTCCAAAATTCCATCAATGTCTGAAAAGCATGTACCTCTTTATGCTACCCTTAGTATTGTATGAAAAGTCAAGTACCCCTGTTGTCTGCATATCCTACTCTTTAAACTTGAACTACAGCTGGAAAATAGCTCCAGGTTTTATGGCATTTGGCCTTCTCTTGCCAGAATATTTTTTATTCTTGCCTGGCTATTCTTGTAACTTTCCTACTGTGAGGGCACCAGTATCTAATTGTTGTTTTCCATTCTCTCTGTTCCTACTTTATTCTTTATTGTTTTCCACCTTGATACCCTGGACGTAACTGGTTGTTTGGCCTGTTTTATGCACTGGACTGAAGGAACTTTAACAGTAACCCTGTTCTTTACCCATATAATAATCATGTTTTTCATCTCTGGAACAAATATGTAAAAAGAAGAAACTTGGGGGGGGGCAAAGGGTTTATTTCACTTTTCACTTTCATGGTGGTGGAGATATGTCAGCAGGGACTCCTGACCTGGCAAAGGGAGCTTAAGGTGTGGATTGTTAAATATCTTATGGAAACACAGAGTCTCTGGCCTGAACAATGGACACAATTATAGCTCATGAGTACCTAGGTATTTACTACTACTAGACCGGTCTTGCCTCTTAAAGCTTCCACAACCTCCCCAAACAGTGTCACAATTATGGGACTACATGTTAAAATATATGAGCCTGCAGGTGAAATTTCATATTCAAATTGTACCAGTTTACCTCGAACCCCATAGACTCATAGCCATCTCATAATACAATAAAGCATTTAGTCTAGGTGACATTAATACTTCTCTAGCAGCAGCTGCCAATAATATCTTCAGACACTTTCAAAAAATTTGAGTCTCTTACCCACACTGAAACAAAGTAACAATTTAACCTACTCTAGAAGAAAGGAGAAAATTTCTAAGTTAGTCCATTTTATATTATTTTTAATATTATACCTGATATATATTTTTGACTATAATCTAAAATATATAAGGTTGGCATCTTGATTGGTAACCCCCTGATTCTTCCACTAACTCGGAGTAGCTGTCCCAAGTTTCCTAGGCTGAGAACCAGAGTTCAATTCATAGATATGTAGGAGCCTCATGCACAGTTTTGGTCTGTATTAAAGCAGTTGTTTTTCATCAATTGCTTTATGCTTAGTAGTCTTAAAATTAATTTGTAATGTATTTGACAATAAAGAAAAAAGCAATTTTGAAAAGGAATACACCATTATATTTAATGTGAACTATACTTAATGCACACTTGTATTTAATACAGTCTATCATGAATATTGAAAGAGAGGAGATGCATTAGTTGTGGTTATATACTAATCTAGTTGATTTTAATGTGGCTACTATAAATGTCTAGCTTCACCCATTATTATAAATGGGGATATAAATCACTGCAGCTGGTTTTATAATATAAACAAAAATTAATAGGAACAACAAACTTAGGAGCAATAATGCGTTTTCAAGAAAGCTATATTATTCTGACAGGTCATAAAAACTCTAATACACACCTAGTGAATACCATGATTCTTAAAATATGCACTATACCAAAGATTGATTTTTTAAAGAATATTACTATAGAATTAAGTTTTAAAATATTGTTTCTACTATGAAATGAACATAATTGAATCTGTACCGAAATTGCTAGAGATTAAAAGTTATCTTTGTGGCCTTTTTCAATTTATAAATTGAAGACACCAGTACAAATTTAGGTACACGGTAGGTACTTAAATAAACATTAGATTGGTAAAGGAATTATTAGCAGCATTACAGTGTAGTAATCATGCAGAAGCTAATAAAGGTGAAATGTATAATAGTATAAGTATGAACTAAACAGAACAGAAAAGGAAGACATTTATTACAGATTTGATGTATGCCTGAAGAAATCCTAGTATTGGAAAATAATTGTTATTTAATAAAAAATAGATGCTGGAAAGATGGCTCAAGCAGTTAAGAAGATTGACAGCTCTTCCTGAGGTCCAGAATTTAATTCTCAGGAACTCCATGGTGGCTTACAACCATCTATCATGGGACCTGTCACCTTCTTCTGGTGTGCAGATGAATATAGCGAGACAGTGCCCAAATACATACAATACATAATCAAATAATGTATTTTAGATAATAGGTTGTCATAAAAATGTTCAAAGAGAAAACTCAGGATGTTGGTTGAATGTGACAGATGCTCTGTGAGCTCCAAGTCTTAATATCTACACACTGTGTAACCTACTTCCCTTGAGCAAGAACTGAATAGACTATTCCACAAAGGTTATCAAGTATGATTTGAAGTAGGAAAGAAAATGGCTTTCTTTGTGCTCACATGCTTTTTCTCTGTTTTTACATCCTTCCTTAGAAAGTTTTCTGCTCTTTGTGGATGGTTTTTGATTGAAACAATAACAAACTGAAGTCTTCTTGGTTCAACAATACAGAGTGCTGAGTCTTGGTAGCTAGCATGTGTCTGATTTTGAAAGGGCTATCTCCCACAGGAGAGACTCGAATGTACAGTTTCTGACAGTACATCAAAAACTGCTGGCAAGCACCTAACGTTAAGGGATCAGGAAAACTGTACCCTGATTCCTGAGGTGCAGAAACTGTGAGATGATTGAGTGGTGTTTTAAGCCATTATCATTTGGGGTAACCTTTCAGAAGGCAATGTAGTTAGAAGAAGAGTCCCAGAAGATCATTCCTGGTTTTGTCAGTAAGACAATTTCAATTTTGAGGTCAGCAGGTCACATAAATCATTTGAACCAGAGGTTATACATTTTTTAACAGAAATTAACACCATAATCACTGAAGTCTAACTTTTATCTAACTTCATATGAAGAGTTAGAACAACACACAGAAAAGCTAGCATTTCAGAAGGAGAAGAAATATCAGTAACGACAGCCAATGAAAAGTCTACAAAGTTCTATAACTGACTTAGCTTTCGTACTAACTTGCATCGCTATTATAACCATCTTCTTAGATCTAGAAAGCCCTCTTGATTCCTAAACAACTCAAAATTTAGCTATGAGACTCAAGCTGTCTATTCTTCAACCACCTCAGAGACATGAGAAGGATAAATATATCTGATTATATAGGAAGTGCAGGGCCTGCAGCTTCCAATACTAAGAAATGACAAACCAGTGACTACCTGGACAGTTCCCATTTTCTCTCCATACATTCCAGCATCAGTTTTCAGCCTTTTGGTCCTGTTTCTCTGACAGACATTTATTGTAGAGCAGGGATTATGAAGGACTAACCTACCCTGTCTTGGTAGAACTAGGCTGTCGACTTCCCTGTTACCAAGTTTTGTCCTTTTTGGACAGCAGTCTGTCTGCAGTTGAAGCAAGGAGTTTTTTCATGCCAAGAGATAGGCTTGCTACTAATTCAACCATCTCACACTGGAGATTCTTCGATGCTTATCTTCTACTTGGAGTAGAATAGGGGGTGCTGTCAGGAGCTGATATGTCATGATATCAAAAAAAATCTTAATTTAAGACCACATCTTTGAATGCCGTATTCTGCAGATCTCTTGGGGTTTTTGAAGATGCCCTATCTATCTCTTGTATTTAGATAAGCAAATGTTGCTTGTCTCTTAACAACTTGATTACTGAGTAGCTTAGAGAATATCTGTGATAGACTGTCATAGTAGCTAAAAAGGTGACATGCATGCATGACTAGGAGTTTGTTTTTCTTAACTATCCTAAACAGTTTAAGACAGTTGGTATCAAGAGGCCAGAGCTTCACATTTCAACTTTAAACTCATGGAGATGGTTAGAAGGTAGAAGGTTAAAGTCAGGGGCCAAATATGTATGAACTGGACATTGGGAAGGTATACTGGGCCATTTAACTCTCATAAATGTGGCATAGTTAATTCTGCTGTTTTGCATAGAATTTACTGTTATAAGAGAAAGAACCATTTATTGGATTGAAAAGGGAAGCTGTTGGGGGGGAAGAGGGGGGAAGGGTGGGACAGGAAGGGGGAATAGGGAAGGGTTTGTGACTGAGATGTAACTTGAAGAAAAAAAATAAAGTACTTATATAAAATAAAAAAAAGAAAGAAAGAAAAGTCTACAAAGTAATGGCTTTAAAAACCATTGAGGATCAAAGGCCATGGAAGTGGCTGGCTCTTAGTTGATTGTATTGGTGTCAGCCACTATTGAGTACTTGAATTATATCATTCATCATGTGATGCACCTTGGTTACAAAAAATAAACACAACTTTCATTTTTCTCTTAATAACTTTGTAGTTTAAGGACACACACACAGAGATGGACAGACACTCACACACAGATGGACAGACACACACACATGAGCATACAAAGGTACATAAGGGCACACACAAATATACACACACACCCACATGCAAACACACATGCACTCACATTTTGTCCCCCTATGAAACATGGTGGATGCCATCGAATATGCTTGCATGATGAGTGATAAAAATTAGTATCTACTTTTTAGTTGACAGTGCAAGAAACACTAATTCAGAGTTAGAAAAGCATAAGTTTTGTTGGAAGGGAACACTTAAGGAGGTTAATAGAAGTACAAGAAAAGACAAAAAGAGATGTAGACAGAAGTGCCATTTTATTTCCTACCAGAGACCTAATTAGAGTGGAATATTCTTAGGAATCCCATTATTACTAAAATTCTAGACAATTACAGTTCTGCTACACTCATTACTGACTTTGCATCAAAGGCCAAAAATGGATCCTGAAGTGGTTAATAGTGGACACTATCAGTTTGCAAAAATATATAAACTTTAAACATACACACACACACACACACACACACACACACACACACACACACACACACATATATTTCAGGTAATAAATAGAGTACAGCAAATTCTCATCTCTCTCACTAGCTACTGTTCTCACTTAATATAGTTTAACACTCTTTCTGAACTTATTTCCACCATGAGTGTTTCCACTGACACTGATGAAAAACCATGGAAAATCTTATTAAATCCCTACATTTATTAGGCTTAAATTATTCAAAATAAATCCACAATGCTATTCCTACATTTCTTATTCATAGAGAAAATATATTTTCAATAGAAGAATTAAGTTACATATACTTATATTTACAATTTAATTACATTCATATAAATTCACCTTGGTGGAAAATATAGATTTTAACTCTATTACAGATGATAAGAAAGCTAAGATGTATAAATGAGTCCCCCAGAGCAATACAGACTATAAATTAATGAGAGTTTTAGTAGAACTCTACAATCAGGGAGTCTTTCTTTGTTGTTGTTGTTTATTTATTAATTCAAGTTACATCTCCATCACACTCCCCTCTCTCCACACCTCCTGGTCCCACCCTCCAACTCTATCCCCACTCTCCCACCTATCCTACTATTCCGAATTAGGTTGCCCCTACATATCAGCCCCCCTCAGTTCAATAGTCATATGGGCGTTAAGAGCTTCCTCTTGCACTGGGGTTTTATATAGCAACTCTATTAGGGCAAAGTGTCCCGCTAACAGGTAATAAGGTCTATATTCCTGTTCCTTTTGGTGTGCTGGTTGCAGGATAGTTATCCTGTACTAAATGACTAAAATACAATTATAAGTGAATATATGCCATGTGCATCCTTCTGAACCTGCGTTAGCTCACTCAGGATGAGCTTCTCGAGTTCCATCCATTTGCTGCAAATTGCATTATTTCATTGTTTCTGACGGCTGAGTAGTATTCCATTGTGTAGATGTACCACCGTTTTTTTGTTTTTTTTTTTTTTTTGTTGTTGTTATCCATTCCTTGGTTGAGGAACATCTGGGTTGTTTCCAGTTTCTAGCTATTACAAATAAGGCTGCTATGAACATAGATGAGGAAACTTCCTTGTGATTTGGTGAGGAATCATTCAGATGTATACACAGAAATGGTATGGCTGGATCTTGAGGTTGAGCTGTTCCAAGTTTTCTAAGATATTATCATACTGATTTCCATAGTGGTTGTACAAGTTTGCATTCCCACCAACAATGGAGGAGTATTCCCCTTTTTCCACAGCCTCACCAGCATGTGATGTCATTTGAATTTTTGATCTTAGCCATTCTGTTATGTGTGAGATGGAATCCCATGTTCATCTTGAGTTGCATTTATCTGATGATTTAGGATTTTGAGCATTTCTTCAAGTGTCTCTTGGCCATTAGAGATTCTTCTTTTGTGAATTCTCAGTTTAGCTCTGTACCTCATTTTTTGATTGGATTATTTGATTTCTTGATGTTTTATTTCTTGAGTTATTATTTATAAATTAATAGATACTAGCCCTCTATCAAAAGTGAGATTGGTAAACATCTTTTCCCAATCTGTAGGTTCTGTAGGTTGCCGTTTTGTTTGAATGACAGTTTCCTTTGCCTTACAAAAGCTTTCAGTCTTTCTTTCTTTCTTTCTTTCCTTCTTTCCTTCCTTCCTTTCTTTTTTTTTGTTTTAGTTTCTTAGGTTTATTTTCTTTTTCATTATAATGTTTATTTATTACAACAAGTTACATCTCCATCATAGTGCCATCTTTTCACCCCTGCCAGTTCCAACCTCCCACCCTCTCCTCCCTCTCCCACACATTACACTCTTACACTCCTCCAATATGGAGTGTCCCTACACATCAGCCCCTCTCAGTTCAACAGTCATATGAGGGCTAAGCGCTTCCTCTTGCACTGGGGGTCTAAATGGTAGCACCCCTAGGACAGATTGTTCCATTGATAGGTAACAAAGTCTATGTTCCTGATCTTTTTGGTATGTTGGTTGTAGGATAGTTATCCTGTTCTATAGGGCTAAAATCCAATTACAAATGAGTAGATGCACTGTGCATCCTCCATTGCTGGTGGGAGTGCAAACTTGTACAACCACTATGGAAATCAGTCTGGTAATATCTTAGAAAATGTGGCATAGCCCTAGCTCAAGACCCAGCCATACCACTTCTGGTTATACATCCAAACGATTCCTCACCAAACCACAAGTACATATCCTCTTCTATGTTTATAGGAGCTTTATTTGTAACAGCTAGATACTGGAAACAACACAGATGTCTCTCAACTGATGAAGAGATAAAAAAAATTGTGTTACATTTACACAATGGACTACTACTCAGTTATCAGAAGCAAGGAAATCATGCAATTTGCAGCCAAATAATGGAACTAGAAAAGCTCATCCTAAGTGAGCTAACCCCGACTCAGAAAGCTTTTCAGTTTCTTGAGGTTCCATTTATTGATTATTGCTCTTAGACCATGAGCTATTGGTGTTCTGTTCAGGAAGTTATCACCTGTGCCAATGAGTTCGAGGCTGTTCCTCACTTTCTCTTATATTCGATTTAGTGTGTCCTGATTTATGTTAAAGTCTTTGATCCACTTGGATTTAAGTTTTGTGCAAGGTGATAAGCTCTGGTCTATTTGCATTCTTTTACATGTCGACATCCAGTTGACCAGCACCATTTGTTGAAGATGCTGTTCTTTTTTCACTGTACGGCTTTGGCTTCTTTGTTAAAACTTAAGTGAACATAGGTATGTGGATTTATTTCTGGGTCTTTAATTCAATTCCGTTGATCAACTGGTCTGTTTGTATATCAGTACAATGTATTTTCTTTACTATTGCTCTGTAATATAGCTTGAAATCAGGGATGGTGATACCTCCAGATGCTTTTTATTGTGCAGGATTGATTGAGCTATTCTGATTTTTTTTTTTTTTGGTTTTTGTTTTTGTTTTTGGTTATTCCATATAAAATTGAGAATTGTTCTTTTGAGGTCTATGAATAATTGCATTGGTATTTTGATAGGAATTGCATGGAATCTGTATATTGCTTTTGGTAGGATGGTCATTTTTTATTATGCTGATCCTACTTATCTTTTTTTTTATAAAATACTTTATTTTTTTTCTTCAAGTTACATCTCAGTCACAAACCCTTCCCTATTCCCCCTTCCTGTCCCACCCTTCCACCCTCTTCCCCCCAACAGCTTCCCCTTTCAGTCCAACAAATGGTTCCTTTTCTAATAATAGTAAATACTATACAAAACAACAGAAATAAATATGCCACATTTATCAGAGTTAAATGGCCCAGTATACCTTCCCAATGTCCAGTTCATACATATTTGGCCCCTGACTTTAACATTCTACCATCTAATCAAGTTGTTAAGAGACAAGCAACATTTGCTTATCTAAATACAAGAGACAGATAGGGCATCTTCAAAAACCCCAAGAGATCTGCAGAATATGGCATTCAAAGATGTTATCTTAAATTAAGATTTTTTTTTTATATCAAGACATATCAGCTCCTGGCAGCACCCCCTATTCTATTCCAAGTAGAAGATAAGCATCGAGGAATCTCCAGTGTGAGATGGTTGAATTAGTGGCAAGCCTATCTCTTGGCATGAAAAAACTCCTTGCTTCAACTGCAGACAGACTGCTGTCCAAAAAGGACAAAACTTGGTAGCAGGGAAGTCGACAGCCTAGCTCTGCCAAGACAGGTTAGGTAAGTCCTTCATAATCCCTGCTCTACAATAAATGTCTGTCAGAGAAACAGGACCAAAAGGCTGAAGACTGATGCTGGAATGTGTGGAGAGAAAAGGGGAACTGTCCAGGCAGTCACTGGTTTGTCATTTCTTAGTATTGAAAGCTGCAGGCCCTGCACTTCCTATATAATCAGATATATTTATCCCTCTCAGGTCTCTGAGGTGGTTGAAGAATAGACAGCTAGAGTCTCATAGTTAAATTTTGAGTTGTTTAGGAATCAAGAGGGCTTTCTAGATCTAAGAAGATGGTTATAATAGTGATCCTACCTATCTTTGAGCATGGGAGATCTTTACATCTTCTGAGGTCCTCTTCAAATTCTTTCTTCAAGGATGTGAAGTTCTTGTCATACTGGTCTTTCACTTGCTTGGTTAGAGTTACCCCCAGGTATTTTATATTGTTTGTGGCTATTGTTAAAGTGTTGCTTTCCTAATTTCTTTCTCAGCTCATTTATCTTTTGTATAAAGAATGGCTTCTGATTCTTTCGAATTTATTTTGTATGGAGCCACTTTGCTGAAGTGTTTATCAGTTGTGGTAATTTTCTGGTGGACTTTTTGGGGTCACTTATGTATACTATCATATCATCCACAAATAGGGATAATTTAACTTCTTTCTTTCCAATTTGTTTCCCCTGATCTCCTTTAGTTGTTTTATTGTTCTACCTAGAACTTCAAGTACTATGTTGAAGAGATGGGAAAATAGGCATCCTTGCCTTGTCCCTGATTTTAGAGGAAATGCTTTAAGTTTCTCTCCTTTTAATATGCTAGCTACTGGCTTGCTATATATTGCTTTTATTATTTCTAGATATGATCCTTGTATGCCAGCTCCCTGCAGGACTTTTAGCATGAAGGGGTGTTGGATTTTGTCAAATGCTTTTTCAGCATCTAGCCAGATGATCATGTGTTTTTTTTTTTCTTTCAGGTTGTTTATATGGTGGATTATGTTGATGGATTTTTGTATTTTGGACCACTCCTGCCTTCCTGGGATGAAGTCTACTTGATCATGGTGTATGATACTTTTGATGCATTCTTATAGTAGGTTTCCAAGTAATTTATTAAGTATTTTTGCATCTATGTTCATAAGGGAAATTGGTTTGAAGTTCTCTTTCTTTGTTGTGTCTTTGTGTGGTTTAGGTATCAGGGTGACAGTCTCCTTGTAGAATGAGTTTGGCAGTGTTCCTTCTGTTTCTGTTTTGTGGAATAGTTTGAAGAGTTTTGGTATTAGCTCTTTTAGCTCTTCTCTGAAGGTCTGACAGAATTCAGTGCTGAAACCATCTGACATCTGGCCCTGGGCTTTTTTTTTTTTTTGGTTGGAAGATTTTTAATGACGTTTTCTATTTCCTTAAGGGTTATAGGCCCATATAATTTGTTAACCTGATCTTCATTTAACTTTGGTTGGTAGAATCTATCAAGACAATTATCCATGTTGATTATGTCTTCATATTTTGTGGGGTACAGGTCTTTGAAGTAAGACCTAAATATTCTCTGGATTTCTTCTGTGTCTTGTTATTTCTCCTTTTTCATTTCTGATTTTGCTAATTTGGGTATTTTTCCTCTGCTTTCTCATCAGTTTGGCTAAAGATTTGTCTATTTTGTTGATTTTTCTCAAAGAACCAACTCTTGGTTTTTTTGATTCTTTGAATTGTTCGTTTTGTTTCTAAGTTGTTGATTTCAGCCATAATTTAGATCATTTCCTGTCTTGTGCTCATCTTGGGCATGTTTGCTTGTTTTTTTGTTTGTTTGTTTTTGCTTTTTTCTACTTCTTCCAATTCTGCTGTTAAGTTGTTAATATGAGCTGTCATAATTTTCTTTTTGAAAGCACTTAGTGGTATGAACTTTCCTCATAGCACTGCTTTCATTGTGTCCCACAGGTTTGGGACACCTGTGTGCCCCATGTGTTGTGCCTTCGTTTAAATTGGATTTTAGGAACTCTTTGATTTCCTTCTTTAGTTGTTCTCTGACCCTGTGGTTATTGAGTAGAGAGTTATTCAGTTTCCGTGTATGTGTAGTTTTTTTTTTTTTGTTATTTCTGTTGTTTTTTTTTTTTTTTTTTGGTTTTTCGAGACAGGGTTTCTCTGTTTAACAGCTCTGGCTGTCCTGGACTCGCTTTGTAGACCAGGCTGGCCTCGAACTCGCAAAGATCCACCTGCCTCTGCCTCCCAAGTGCTGGGATTAAAGGCGTGCGCCACCACCGCCCGGCTTTATTTCTGTTGTTTTTAAAGCTCAGCTTTAATACATGGTGGGCTGATAGGATACAAGGGGTTATTTAAATTTTCTTGTATCTGTTGAGACTTGCTGTGTCTGAGTATATGGTCAGTTTTGGAGAACGTCCCATGAGGTGCTGAAAAAAAGGGTGTTTTCTTTGTGTTTGGGTGAAACGTTCTGTAGATATCTGTTAGGTCCACTTGATTCATGACCTCTGTTAGTCTCATTATTTCTCTGTTTGGTTTCTGTCTTGATGACCTGTCCTTTTGTGTGAGCCTGATGTTGAAGTCTCCCACTACTAATATGTGGGGATAAATGTGTGGTTTAACCTTAGAAGAGTTTCTTTTATAAATATTGTTTCCCTTGTATTTGGGGCATTGATATTCAGTATTGAGATGTCATCTTGATGAATTTTCCTTTAATGAGTATGTAGAGAACTTCCTTATCATTTTTTAATTAATTTCAGTTCAAAGTCTATTTTATTTGATATTAGGATGGCTCCTCCTGCTTCCTTCCTGGGACTGTTCACTTGAAAAACCTTTTTATAGCCCTTTACTCTGAGGTAGCATCTATCTCGTTAGTGAGATGCGTTTCTTGTATGCAGCAAAAGGATGGGTCTTATTTACAGATCCATTCTGTAAGCCTGAGTCTTTATTATTATTTTTTTTTATCTATAGGTGTGTGCATCTCTGTGTGTCTGTGTCTGTGAGTGGGTATGTGCACTTGAGCCCAGGAATCACAGAGGTCAGAGGTGTCAAACACCCTGGAGCTGAAGGGACAGTAGATTGTGACCTGCCTGATCTGATGTGGGTGCTGGAAAATGAATTTCCAGATTCTCCAGAAGACCAGTAAATGCTCTTAACCACTGAACCATCTCTCCAGCCCTGTGTCTAGCTTTTATTTTTTTTAATCATTGTTTTAATTAATTAATTACTTCAGGTTACATATCCATTGCAGTGTCTTCTTTTCAACCCTTCCAGTCCTGCCCTCCTACCCTCTTTCCCCTATCCCTTCAATCCTACTTCTCTGGAGTGGAGTGTCCCTAAATAACAGTCCCCCACCCCAGTTCAGCAGTCATAACAGGGCCATGGACCTCCTCATAAACTGGGGGCATACAAGGCAGCACCACTAGGGCAAAGTGTCTCACTGATAGGGAAAAAAGTCTTAATTTATGTTCCCTTTGGTGTATTGGTTGTATTATAGATATCCTGTACTATATGGTTAAAATCCGACTATAAGTGAATAGATGCCATGTGCATCCTTCTCAGTCTGGGTTAGCTCACTCAGGATGAGCTTCTCTAGTTCCATCCATTTGGTTGCAAATTGCATGATTTCGTTGTTTCTGATAGCTGAGTAGTATTCCACTGTATAGATGTGCACAGTTTTTTAATCCATTCTTTGGTTGAGGGACATCTGGATTGTTTCCAGTTTCTAGCTATTACAAATAAGGCTGCTATGAACAAAGATGAGGGAACTTCCTTGTGTTTCGGTGAGGAATCATTTGGATGTATACCCAGAAGTGGTATGGCTGGGTCCCAAGGCAGAGCTATTCCAAGTTTTCTAAAATGTCAACAGACTGACCTCCATAGTAGTTGCACAAGCCTGCATTCCCACCAGCAATGGAGGAGGGTTCCCCTTTCTTCACACCCTCGCCAGCATGTGCTGTAATATGAGCTTTTGATCTTAGCCATTCAGACAGGTGTGAGATGGAATATCAGAGTTATGTTGAGTTGCATTTCTCTGATGATTAAGGATGCTGATCATTTCTTCAAGTGTCTCTTATCCATTATGGATTTCTCCTTCCTGAATTCTCTGTTTAGCTCTGTTCCCCATTTTTGATTGGATTATTTGGTTTCTTGGCAGTTATTTTCTTGAGTTATTTGTAAATTTTGGATATTAACCCTCTGTCAGAAGTGGGGTTGGTGAAGATTTTTTTTTTTACCAATTTGTAGGCTGCCATTTTGTTCGAATGACAGTATCTTTTGCCTTACAGAAGCTTTTCAGTTTCATAAGGTCCCATTCATTGATTGTAGGTCTTAGATCTTGAGCTGTTGGTATTCTGTTCAGGAACTTGTCACCTGTGGTGACGAATCTGAAGGTTTTTCTCACTTTCTCTTCTAGTAGATTTAGTGTCTCAGGACTTATGTTAAGGTCTTTGATCCACGCAGTCATAAGTTTTGTGCAAGGTGATAAGTATGGGTCTAATTTCATTCTTTTACATGTGGACATCCAATTAGACCAGCACCATTTGTTGAAGATGCTGTCCTTTTTCCATTGTACGGTTTTGGCTTCTTTGTCAAAAATTAAGTGACCATAGGTGTGTGGGTTCATTTCTGGTTCTTCAATTCAATTTCATTGATCCACTGGTCTGTTTCTATACCAGTACCATGTGGTTTTTATTATTATTGCTCTGTAGCACAGTTTGAAATTTAGGATGGTGATGCCTCGAGATGTTTTTTTATTGTACAGGATTGATTTAGCTATTCTTCTTTTTTTTTTTTTGGTTATTCCAGGTGAAGTTGAGAATTGATTTTTTCAGGTCTATAAAGAATTGTGTTGGTATTTTGATAGGAATTGCATTGAATCTGTAAATTGCTTTTGGTAGGATGGCCATTTTTATTATGTTGATCCTACCTATCTATGAGCATGGGGGATCTTTCCATCTTCTGATGGCCTCTTCAATTTTTTTCTTTAAGAACTTGAAGTTCTTGTCATACAGGTCTTTCACTTGCTTGGTTAGAGTTACCCCCAGGTATTTTGTATTGTTTGTGGATATTGTGAAGGGTGTTTTTTCTATGATTTCTTTCTCAGCCCTTTTATTTGTTGTATAAAGAAGGGTTTCTGATTTTTTTCAATTAATTTTGTATCCAGCCACCTGTAGAAGGTGTTTATCAGCTGTAAGAGTCCTCTGGTGGAATTTTTGGGGTCACTTATGCATACTATCATATTGTCTGAAAATATGGATAATTTGACTTCTTTGTTTCCAATTTATATCCCCTTGATCTCCTTTAACTGTCATATTGCTCTAGCAAGAACTCCAAGTACTATGTTGAAGAGATATGGCGAAAATGGACATCCTTATCTTGTCCCTGAGTTTAGAGAAAATGCTTCAAGTTTCTCTCCATTTAATTTGATGTTGGCCACTGGCTTGCTGTATATTGCCTTTATTATTTCTAGGTATGGTCCTTGTATGCCCATTCTCTCCAGAACTTTTAGCATGAAGGGGTGTTGGATTTTGTCAAATGTTTTTTCTCCATCTAGCGAGATTATCATGTGGTTTTTTTCTTTGACCTTGTTCATGTGGTGAATGACGTTGATAGACTTTTGTATGTTGAATCATCCCTGCATTCCAGGGATGAAGCCTACTTGATCATGGTGTATGATACTTTTGATGTGTTCTTGAATTCGGTTTGCTAGTATTTTATTAAGTGTTTTTGCATCTATGTGCATGAGGGAGATTGTTCTGAAGTTCTGTTCCTTTGTTGGGTCTTTGTGTGGTTTAGGAATCAGGGTGACTGTGGCCTCATAGAATGAGTTTGGCAATGTTCCTTCTGATTCTATTTTGTAGAAGAGTTTCTAGAGTATTGGTATTAGCTCTTCTTCAAAGGTCTGGTAGAATTCTGGGCTGAAACCATCTGGCCCTGGGCTTTTTTTGGTTAGGAGATTTTTAATGACTGTTTCTTTTTCCTGAGGGGTTATAGGGCTATTTAATCTGTTAGCCTGATCTTGATTTAGCTTTGGAAGGCGGAATCTATCAAGAAAATTGTCCATTTCCCTTAGGGTTTCAAATTTGGTGGAGTATGGATTTTTAATGTAGGACCTAAAGATTCTCTGGATTTCTGCAATATCTCTTGTTATTTCTCCCTTTTCATTTCTGATTTTGTTGATTTGGGTTCTTTCCCTTTGCCGTTTAGTTAATTTGACTAAGGGTTTGTCTCTTTTGTTGATTTTCTCAAAGAACCAACTTTTGGTTTCATTGATTCTTTGTGTCATTCTTTTTGTTTTAAGTTGTTGATTTCAGCCCTAAGTTTGATGATTTCCTGCCTTCTGCTCCTCTTGGGATTGTTTGCTTCTTCTTTTTCCAATTCATCCAGCTTAGCTGTTAATTCGCTAATATGAGCTGTCACAATTTACTTTTTGAAGGTGCTTAGTGCTATGAAATTTCCTCATAGGATTGCTTTCATTGTGTACCATAGGTTTAGGTATGTTGTGCCTTCATTTTCGTTGGATTTTAAGAAGTCTTTTATGTCCTTCTTTATGTCTTCCCTGACCCAGTAGTCATCCAGTAAAGAGTTGTTCAGTTTCCATGTGTGTTTATGCTTTCTGTTGTTTCTGTTGTTGTTGAAGTCCAGCTTTATTCCATGATGGTCTGATAAGATACAAGGGATTATTTCAATTTTCTTTTATCTGTTGAGGCTTGCTTTGTGTCTAACTATATGATCAATTTTGGAGAAGGTTTCATGTGGTGCTGAGAAGAATGTGTATTCTTTTGTGTTTGGGTGAAACATTCTATAGACATCTGTTAGGTCCATTTGGTTCATGACCTCTGTTAGATTCATTATTTCTCTTTGGTTTCTGTCTTGATGACCTGTCCATTGTTGTGTGTAGGGTGTTGAAGTCTCCCACTACTAATGTGTGGTGAAAGATGTGTTATTTAAGCTTTACAAGAGTTTCTTTTACAAATGTAGGTGCCTTTGTATTTGGGGCATAGATATTCGATATTGAGATGTCCTGTTGATGAATATTTCCTTTAATGAGTATGTAATGCTCTTCGCTATCTTTTTGGATTAACTTCAGTTTGAAGTCTATTTTGTTTGATATTAAGATGGCTACTCCAGCCTCCTTCCTGGGTCCATTTGCTTGGAAAACCTTTTCCCAGCCCTTTACTCTGAGGTACAGCTAACTTTGTTAGTGACATGCATTTCTTGTATGCAGCAAAATGATGGGTCTTCTTTATGGATCCAGTCTGTAAGCCTGTGTCTTTTTATTGGGGAGGTGAGTCCAATGACGTTGATGGATATTAATGACCAAAGGCTGTTATTTCCTATTATTTTGGTGGAGGTGGTGGTTATCTGTTTCTTTTGGTTTAGCTGCAGTGGAATTTTTTGTTTCCTTTGTTTTCTTGGGTGAAGTTATCTTCTCTGGGTTGGAATTTTCCTTTTAGGATCTTCTGTAAGGCTGGATTTGTGCGTAGATACTGCTTAAATTTGATTTTGTCATGGAATATCTTGTTTTCTCCATCTATGTTGATAGAGAGTTTTGCTGGGTATAGTAGTCTGGCTGGGCACCTATGTTCTCTCAGGGCTTGTAGGACATCTGCCCAGGCCCTTCTGTCTTTTAAAGTTTCTGAGGAGAAGTCAGGTGTAATTCTCATGGGTCTGCCATTATGTTACTTAACCTTTTTCTCTTACAGCTTTTAATATTTTTTCTTTGTTCTGTACATTTGGAGTTTCAATTATTATGTGGCAAGAGGAGTTTCTTTTCTGATCTTATCTGTTCGGTATTCTGTATGCCTCTTGGAATTTTATTGGCATCTCTTTCTTTAGGTTTGGGAACTTTTCTTCTATGATTATGTTGAAGATTTTCCTGGACCTTGGAGAGGGAGTCTTTTCTTTCCTCTATGCCTATAATTCTTAGGTTCCTTCTTTTCATTGAGTCCTTGATTTCTTGGATGTTATGGGTGAGAACTTTTTTAGCTTTCTCATTTTCTTTGGTTGTTGTACTGAGTTCATCCATCGAATCTTCTATGCCTGAGATTCTGTCTTTCATCTCTTGTATCCTATTTTTGATACTCTTGTCTGTAATTCCTGTTCTCTTCCTCCTGATTTTCTGCCTCCAGGATTGTCTCTGCTTGTGTTTTCTTCATTGATTCCATTTCCAATTTCAAGACTTGGACTGTTTTATACATTTTATGCATTTCCTTCTCCAATTTGGTTGTCTTTGTCTGCCAGTATTTCAAATCTTTTGTAGCCTTTTCTTTTATCCATTCATGTTTGACTGAGTTATCTTGGAGGTCTCTAATGGAATTCTCCATTACTTCCATTTGTAAAATTGCTGATTCTTTAACTTCTTTCAGGGATTTATTTTCTTCTTGTAAGTCCTCTATCATTTTCCAAAGTATAGATTTGTCATAATTTTCATGTGATTCAGCTGTGGTGGGATGGCCAGAGCTTGCTGAACTAGCATAGCTGAATTTTGTTGGAGTCATATTTCCCTGACTATTGTCAGTTCTGTTCTTTCGCTGACTTTTGGCCATCTGGTTGTTCTTAGCTGCTTGTTCCTGGTGCCTTTTGGGCTTCGTGCCAAGGAGGGAGCTTTGATGTAGAGGCCACATAACTTTGTGATCTGTAGCTCTCTACAGGTTGGATGGGGTTTTGTGTGGGGGCTGGTTCTCAGTGTTCCTCCCATAGCTCACCCCTTCCTGTTGTGTTCCAATTGTGAATTCAGGTCAGAAGTTTGGGTGGGATGTTTTATTACCATCTGCAGGTTCCTGAGATCCAGGTGTTGGTGGGGGTTGGCAGGCCACAGACTGTAGGTTTGAGCTGAGGTTCCCCTGTAGCTTTGCATCAGGACCATGATTGTGGGCCTCCCAAGATGCCCTCAGGGTTTCCCCAGGTTTACCATGCACCTTGTAGCCAGAAGTACTGTGATCTGGTTTAGCCTAGTGAAAAATGGTCTGGGGTTGTTTCACTGCTCCTGAGTCAGAAATGGCAAGAATGGTCAGAAATGGTCAGAAATTGTCAGAAATGGCAAGAATGGTCAGAAAGGGTCAGAAATGATCAGAAATGACATCGTGACATTGTATGCTTTTTTTTTTTTTTGTCTAGATACTACAGTTATCTCACTAATAAAAAAACAAACACTAATCTTAATGCAAATTTTAAAAGTAATCAAAGGTCTACATTTCTGGCTTTTTTATGCTCATTTAATACTTCAGATTGCATCTCCATCACAGTATACTCTTTCCACCTTTCCCAGTCCCAGCTTCCCACCCTCTACCCCCTATACCTTCCATCCCACTCCTACCGAGTGCAGTGCCTCTACATATCAGTTCCCTGCCCCAGTTCAGCAGTCATATGAGCCTCATCATACACTGGGGGCCTATAAGGCAGCATCATTAGGGCAAAGTGTCTCATTGACAGGAAACAAAGTTTATGTTCTTGTTCCCTTTGGTGCACTGGCTGTAGTATAGATATCCTGTACTATATGGCTAAAATCTGAATAGATGCCATGTGCTTCCTTCTGGGTCTGGGTTAGCTCACCCAGCTTGAGCTTCTCTAGTTCCATCCATTTGGCTGCAAATTGCATGATTTCATTGTTTCTGATGGCAGAGTAGTATTCCATTTTGTAGATGTACCACAGGTTTTATTTTTTTCCCATTCCTTGGTTGAGGGACATCTGGGTTGTTTCCAGTTTCTAGCTATTACAAATAAGAGTGCTATGAACAAAGATGAGGAAACAGCTTTGTAGTTTAGTGAGGAATAATTTGGATGCATATCCAAAAGTGGTATGTCTGGGTCTTGATGTAGAGCTATTCCAAGTTTTCTAAGATATCACCAGACTGATTTCCATAGTGGTTGTACAAGCTTGTACTCCCACCAGCAATGGAAGAGTGTACCCCTTTCTCCACACCCTCGCCAGCATGTGCTGTCATTTGAGCTTTTGATCTTAGCCATTTTGACAGGTGTGAGATGGAATCCTCAGAGTCATCTTGAGTTGCATTTCTCTGATGATCAAGGATGTTGAGCATTTCTTCAAGTGTCTCTCATCCATTATGGATTTCTCCTTCCTGAATTCTCTGTTTAGCTCTGTTCCCCATTTTTGATTGGATTATTTGGTTTCTTAGCAGTTATTTTCTTGAGTTCTTTGTAAACTTTGGATATTGGTCCTCTGTCAGATGTGGAGTTGCTGAAGATTTTTTTCCTTCATGAGGTCCCATTTATTGATTGTTGGTCTTGTATCCTTAGCTGTTGGTGTTGTGTTCAGGAAGTTGTCACTTGTGCCAATGAGTTCAAGGGTTTTCCCCACTTTCTCTTCTAGTAGATTTAGTGTCTCAGGCCTTATGTTAAGGTCTTTGATCCTCTGGGACTTAAGTTTTGGGCAAGGTGATAAGTATGGGTCTATTTTCATTCTTTTACATGTTGATATCCTGTTAGAACAGCACCATTTGTTGAAGAGGCTGTCCTTCTTCCATTGTACAGTTTTGGCTTCTTTGTCAAAAAATAAGTAACCATAGGTGTGTGGGTTCATTTCTGGGTATTCAATTTGATTCTGTTGATCCACTGGTTTGTTTCTATACCAGTACCATGCTGTTTATATGGCTATTTCTATGTAGTACAGCTTCAAACATGGAATGGTGATGCCCCCAGATGTTTTTTTATTGTACAGGATTGATTTAGCTATTCTTGTTTTTTTTTTTTTTTTTTTTTTTTTGCTATTCCATATGAAGTTGAGAATTAATTTTTCTAGGTCTATAAAGAATTGTGGTGGTATTTTGAGAGGAGTTGCACTGAATCTGTATATTGCTTTTGGTAGGATGGCCATTTTTATTATGTTGATTCTACCTATCCATGAACATGGGAGATCTTTCCAGCTTCTGATGTCCTCTTTGATTTCTTTCCTCATGGACTTGGAGTTCTTGTCATACAGGTCTTTCACTTTCTTGGTTAGAGTTACCCCCAGGTATTTTATATTGTTTGTGGCTATTGTGAAGGGTACTGTTTCCCTAATTTCTTTCTCAGTCCATTTATTTGTTGTGTAAAGAAGGGCTTCTGATTTTTTTTAATTAATTTTGTATCCAGCCACTTTGCTGAAGGTGTTTATCAGTCTGTCTTTTTAACAATTCACATTTTATAGTTTCTGAATGCCACTTGTTTCATCTTAGTTTAATGTATATATTCTTGGCACTGAGAGTTTTGGAGATTTTAGGAAGTTAGAAAGTACATCATTGATGCTTAATACAGTCCCTTTTATATATTTTCCTAAACAAATGCTCTGATTAGAAAATGTATTCAAGAAGGACACATATTTTATTCATTTTAGAGGTTTATAATGTAATCCAGGCATGGTGGCAAACACCCATAATATCAGTACTTGGGAAGCAAAGATAGATTATGGGTTCCAGAATATTCTGAGCAATATGGATCCATGCTGTGAAAATACAAGCAAGCAAAATAACTAAGAAGAAAATTTCAAAATAACAAAAACAAGTGATTCATAACGATTAATTATGAAACTTGAAAATTTTGTAAGTGAAAAGCCTCTTTTAATTGTTTAACCAATGTTTTCCCATATTAGTAAGCATGAGACTGCTTTTGAACATTAAAATGTAGAAGCATCCCTTGGGGAAAGGTTTTCTAAAATTACTTCTCTAAATTTTTGACATTATAATACAATAACAAAATTTCCCCCTTCTTGTTCCTTTCTCTACCACCTTGATCACTGTTTTATTAACCACTGTTAGATGTCTATATATCTAATATATAGTGATATAGATGGATATAGATATATATCTATATGTGTATAAATAACATGTATCTATATATATCTATAGTATATATGTATCCATATGTAGATAAGATACATACATATGTACATATGTGTGTACATATATTCCTAAATACATAAGTATAATCCACTTAGTCTGTAAAATATTACTTATGTATGTATTTTGAGGGCTGTCAGTTTGATATTGGTAACCGATTGTTATGTTCTTTTCTGAGGAAGACTATTTCTCCCATTCTCAATATGGGAGTTCTTTGAAGTGTGAGGAGCATGTGTAATTTATTATTATCCATTCTTCAGTTGACAGGTTATTTCTACTTTCTAGCCAATGTGACTGGAGCATAAATGAACATGGCTAAGCGAGTATCTGTGAAGGATGATGTTGAGTCTATTAGACATATATTGAATGCAGTAAAATACCAGATTTAAGATCATATTTTTTCAGAAATTTCCACACTGACTTCTGGAGTGACTGGATCAGTTGGCAATTCCATCAGAAGTGAATAAATATTTCCTTATCCACCCACAACTACACTAAGATTAGTTGTCATATTAATATTCTGAAAATGACTATTTTACCAAAAGCTACTTGTATATAATGTGATCACAATCAAAATCCTGATTCCTTTCTTCATAGAAATATAAAAATATAAAACTATCCTAATATTATTATGGAACCACAAAAGACCCTGTGTAGTAACAATTCTGAGCAAAAAACCAAAACAAAACCAAAAAAATGCTTGAGGGATTTTTATTCCAAATGTCAATATATATTACAGAGCCATGGTTATAAAACAACATGGTAATGTCACAAAACAGACACATGGATCAAATAAGAAAATCAAAGACTCAAAACATGAGTTCATGAAATTTCAGCAAACTAATATTTAATAAAGATATCAAAAATCATACCCAGGAGATAATATAGCACCTTCATTAAATGATGGGACATCCACTGGCAGAAGAATAAAATTAGAAATATATTTAGCACTTTGTACAAAAACAAACTCTTGATTGACCAAAGACCTAAATATGAAACCTAAATACCAGAAATACTTTTAAAAGTAAGTATATGTAGTACCCTACATTATTTAGGCATAGAAGGGACTTTATGAGTAAGACTCTGTTTGCACAAGAATTAAAGCCAAGAATTTAGGCCAAGTGGTTTCTGAACAACTAAAGAAACAACCAACTTGATGAATAGGAAGTCCATAGAATGGAAGAAAATATTTTCCAGCTATGTATATAATAATTAATACTTAGAATCTATAATTAACTGAAATAAATAAACAAACACAAAAACCAAAACACAGACTAAAAAACCACAAAGAATCCATTCAAAAACTAAGGCTGGAACATGAATGGAGAGTTACGAAAAAAATTAAAATATTGGTAAGAAATATCTAAAAATTTTTTCATTGTTTCTTAAAACTAGAAAAATGCAAATCAAAACAATTGTGAGATTTTCTTTGACCCCAGTCAGAATAGGGGTAAAATAGATCAACAAAGCAACTAACAAAAAGTAGAGAATATTTTAAACTTATATTTTAAAAAAGCAAAATTCAGTGTCTACTGAGGGAGCAAGATTGTCAAGCAGATTTGGAACATGCAACACCAGTTTCATTACCCCTAATATAACTCGATTTTGCAGTACAGACAAGTTTGGTTTGATATTCTTTCAAGTAATAATTCCTAAATCATCTCTAGCACTGGGACATGGATTAAGCATGCAATGCCCTGCAGATGTATAAAGTTAAAAAAAATCAATACCTCTCCACTTATCATGTTTCAAGACTGAAAATTCAAAGCCACAAGAGGAAAGGAAAGTAATTTTTTAAGAGATTAAAAGTGTGAACCCTAAAAGTAATCTTAGTTATTACTAATATTTTTTTTATTTGGTCTATGAATGCCACCCTGTTCTTCAATATGAAAGTAATGAAAATGAGAAAATAGTAAATGGAACTCTACAAAGAACAAATTGAATACTTTTGCATAGATTTTCAGTTTACTATGTGGATGATAAAGTGATCACATTTTTTTCTATGATTTATTACAGTATTAAGATTATACTTAGAAGAGTTTCTGAAAAAGTTAAGGTGCTAAAGCTGAGAACAGGTACAGGGATGAAGGAATTTTGTGGGCAATTCCTTTGTATAAAGTAGACAGTGTAGGGTCAGAGATAGCCGCATACGAGTGCCACAATTATTCTTAGTGATTCCATTTAAAAAGTATAAAGCAAAATGTTAAGATTCTGAACATCAGGATGATGGGCACATGAATGATCCACATATAATTATTTAATTTTCTATATGATTAAAATATTTATAATAACTTAATATGTTAAAATTTTTAAATAAAATAGCAATATTTTTAATATTTATTTATTACTTCAGGTTACATCTCCATCTCAGTGTCCTCTTTCCACCCCTCCCAGTTCCTCTCTCCCACCTCTATCCCCATCTCTTCCATCACACTCCTCTGTTATCCCTACATAACAGTAATATTTTAGTAATTAAAATTACCACATCGTACAATGTTGTATAAAACTATGTCCTTATACCAAAACTCCAACAGAAGCCCAATGTTCTACCAGAGGCCATACCAGTAGCTGACCTCAGGTAATATCCACCCACAACATCTATCCCTTCCTGAAAGCCTATGCATATTCCCCAAAAACATCTCTCCCCTAGACTCCATATCCTGGCCCACAACACCAACAGAAAGCCACTGCTCTACCAGAGCCACACTCAAACCCCGGACCTCAGAAACAAGGCTGGTATCCTCAACCCCAAAGGCCATGCCAGAAATAAAAACCTCAGAAACCCTCTGCTCTATCAAAGGCCATGCTGGTACCAGGAACCCCAGAGGACACACCACCATGCAGATCCCCAGAAACCCAGAGGCAACACTGACACTAAAAACTCCAGAGGTCATGCATGCCACCAAAACTCCAAAGACTTCCTAGTAGACATGAGGACTCACCAGTCACTTGACCAGAACTATAGGCCATTCAGACCAGAAGATCAGAAAAGAAACAGAAAACAAGGGTAAAAAACATTAAGCAAAGATAAACTCATAAATCATCACCTAAACCTATAATTACACCAACAGCCAGGGCAACATGGCACCACCAGAGCCAAGCGATTTTACTATAGCTGCACTATATCTGAAACAATATCTGTAAGTACTGGATGTTTCAACACACCTGAAGTATAAGAGAATGACCTTAAAACCAATTCTATGAAATTGATAGAGACTCTTAAAGAGGAAATGAATACCGTCCTAAAGAAATTCAGGAAACACAAACAATTGAAGGAATGAATAAAGTCCTTAAAGGAATGCAGAAAAACACTGCATAAACAATGAGAGGAAATGAATAAATCTCTAAAAGAAAGTCACTAAAAAACAAAAACAGATGAAGAAAGTCAACAAAACTGTTCAAGGCCTGAAAATGAAAATAGAAGCAATGAGGAAATAAATAAGCAATATTTAAAAGCTGCAAGAAAATATTCCATGTAGCATACAGAGCCAAACTTATTAGAATTATCCCCACCTTCTCAACATAGATTCTACAAGCCAAAAGGGCCTGGACAGGAGTCTTACAGACTCTAAAAAACTACAGATGCCAGCTGAGACTACTATACTCAGCAAAAATTCAGTCACCATAGATGGAGAAATTCTGATATTCTGTGACAAATTCAAATATATAAAATATCTATCCAAAAATTGAGCCCTGTAGAAGTTATTAGAAGGAAACTCCATAGGAGGTTAACTACACCCATTAAAGCACAGGAAATAAATAATCTGATACCAACAAAACCAAAAGTAGAGAAGTGCTCTCATAACATGCACACACAAATACACACAAACACACACACACACACACACACACACACACACAATACTACTACCACTACCACCACCATCAAAATAATTGGAATTAGCAAGCGTTGACCTTTCAACATCAATGGACTCAATTCCCCAATAAAAATATCACAGGCTAATAGAATGGATGTGAAAAGAGGAACAATCTGCTCCATACAAGAAGTACACCTTAACATCAAAGGTAGACATTACCACAGAGTAAAGGATTGGAAAAAAAATACAAGTAAATGCACCCAAGAAGCAAGCTTTTATAGCAATTCTAATACCTACAAAACAGACTTCTAACCAATATTAATCAAAAGATATGGGAAAGGACATTTCATACTGATCAAAGAAAAAATCCACTAAGATAACATCTCAATTTTGATTAGCTAGACTCCATATGAAAGGGAACACTAAAAGTTGAAAAATAAACATTACTAAAGCTTAAATCACATATGAAATCCCACACATTAATAATGGGAAACGTCAGTATGCCATTCTCACCAATGGACAAGTGATCCAGACAAAAATTTAATAGAGAAATAATGGAGCTAACTTACATTATGACTCAAATGGACCTAATAGATATCTACAGAACATTTCACCAAAATGCAGAAAAATACATAAACAAAGTAAAAAATTAACTGTCTTTTCAGCATCTCAAGTAACCTTCTCCAAAATTGATACATTCTTGATCACAATTCAAGTCTCAACAGACACAAGAAAAATACAAAAACATCTTGTATTCTATCAGACCACCATAGATTAATGATGAGTTTCAGTTTCTAGCTATTACAAATAAAGCTGCTGTAAACATAGTTGAGGAGAAGTCCTTTTGGTGTGGTCAGGAATTTTCTGGATGTATGCCCAGGAATGGAATGGCTGGGTCTTGAGGTGGAACTATTCCAAGTTTTCTAAGATATCGTCAGATGGATTTCCATAGTGGTTGTACACGTTTGTACTCTCACCAACAATGGAGGAGTGTTCCCCTTTCTCCACAAACTCAGGAGCATGTGCTGTCATTTGAGTTTTTAATCTTAACCATTCTGTCAGGTGTGAGATGGAATCTCAGAGTCTCATCTTGAGTTGCATTTCTCTGATGATTAAAGATGTTGAGTATTTCCTCAAGTGTCTCTTGGCCATTAGAGATTCCTCTTTTGTGAATTCTCAATTTAGCTCTCTACTCCATTTTTTGATTGGATTATTTTGTTTCTTGGTGTTTAATTTCTTCAACTGTGCTTATGACAGATTTATTTGTAATAACTAGAAACTGGAAACGACCCAGATGTCCCTCAACAAATGAATGGATAAAAAACACAAAACAACAAAAATCAAAAACAAAAAAAACCTGTGGTATCTTTACACAATGGAATACTACTCAGGTATCAGACAAGGAAATCATGCAACTTCCTGCTAAATGGATGGAAGTAGAAAAGCTCATTCTGAGTGAGCTAACCCAGACCCAGAAAGATGCACATGGGATGGATTCACTTATAACTGGATTTTAGCCATTCAGTACAGGATAACTATCCTACAACCAATAGACAGAAAGGAACAGTACCATGGACTTTGTAACCTGTTAGTGGGACACTTTGCCCTCAGATACCTACCATGTAGGGTCCCACTGCAAGAGTAAGCTCTTAACCCTCATATCCCTGATAAACTGAGGGGGCTGACATGTGGGGGCACCCCACACTGAAGGAGTAGGATGGCTGAGAGAAGGGGTAGAGGGTGGGAGGTTGGGACCGAGAAGGGTGGATGGAGAGGGCTGAGGAGATGTAACTTGAATTAATAAATAAGCATAATTTAAAAATCTGAGTTTCACAACAACAGAAAGCCTACAAACTCATGGAAATTGAATAACTCTGTAGTCAGTGACTACTGGGTTCAGGAAGAAATAAAGAAAAAAGTTAAAGATTACCTAGAATTTAATAAAAATGAGTGTAAAAATATCCAAACTTATGGGATACAATGAAAGTGATGATAAGAGGAAATTTCATAGCAGATAATGCCTTTATAAAGAAATTAGAGAAATCTCATAATAGTAACTTTACAACACACCTGAAGGCTCTAGAACAACAAAAAAAGCAAACATATCCAAGAGCAGTAGACAGCATGAAGTAATTAAACTAGGGGCAGAAATCAATGAAATAGAATCAAAGACAACAATACAAATAATCAATGAAACACAGAGTTGGTTCTTTGAGAAAAAAAAAGGAATATAGAAAATATTCAAATTAACAAAATCAGAAAAAAAGGAGGGACAGCATAGGAACAGATACTGAAAAAATCCAAATAATCATTAAGTCACAGTTAAAAAAATCTGTATTTCGGTAAATTAGAGAATATAAAAGAAATGAAGAAATTACTTGATAGATACCACTTACCAAAGGTAAATCAAGATCACATAAACAATTTAAACACAACTATAGTCCCTAGTGAAATAAAAGTAGTAATTAAAAGTCTCCCAACAAAATGCTGAGATCCAGATGGTTTTATTGCAGAATTCTACCAGATATTCAAAGAAGAGTTAATACCAATACGCCTTAACTCATTCCACAAAATAGAAACAGAAGAAATATTGTCAAGTTCATTTTATGAGGCCATAGTCACCCTGATATTCAAACCATACATAGACTTAACAAAGAAAGAAAATTACAGACCAATTTTCCTCCAGAACAGTCATGCAAAAATACTCAATAAACTTTAATCACAGGCTGAATCCAAGAATGCATCAAAAAGATCATCCACCAGGATAAAGTAGGCTTCATTGCAGAGATATAGGGATAGTCCAAACAAGAAAATCTGCCAATACAATCTATCATATAAACAAAGAAAAAAACCAGTATTAGCATTAGCCTTTGATAAAGTCTTTGATAAAATCCATCACTCCTTCATGATAAGTTCTTCCAGGAGAGATCTGGGATACAAGGGACATATATAAATATGCTAAAGGCAACTTACTGGAAGTCTATAACCATCATCAAATTAATGGAGAGAAATTCAAAGCAATTCCACTAAAATAAGGAATGGCTAAAGACTGTCCACTCACTCTCTTCATACCTATTCAATGTAGTACTTGAAGGTCTCTCTAGGGCAATGAAACAACTACAGGAAATAAAAAGCATACAAATCGGAAAGCAAAAAGACAAAGTATCACTCTTCGTAGATGAGATATGATAGTATACATAAAAATTTTATCAGGAAACTACTACATCTGATTAATGACTTCAGTAAAATGACTGGATAAAAAATTAATTAAAAAATCAGTAGCCCTCTTATATACAAATGGGAAATGGGCTGAGAAAGAAATCATGGAAATGACACTCATCAAAATAGCCACAAATAAAATATGTTGAGTTAACTTTAGCCAAACAAATGAAAAGCATGTATGACAAGAACTTCAAGTCTTTGAAGAAAGAAATTGAAAAACATATCAGAAGATAGGAAGATCTCCCATGTTCATGAATTGGTAGAATTAACATTGTGAAGAATGCCCATCTACCAAAAGCAATTTACTGATTCCACCCAATTCCCACCAAAATTCCAACACAATTCTTTACAGACTTTGAAAGAACATTATTCCACTTTATACAGAAAAACAGAAACCCAGAATAGCTGTACAATGAAAGAATTGTGCAATAAAGGAACTTCTGGAGATATCATCATCCCTGATATCAAACTCTACTACAGAGCTATAGTAATTAAAACTTCATTGTATTGACAGAGAAACCGACAGGCTGATCAATGGAATTGATTTGAGTTTGACAATGAAGCCACAAATACATAATGGAAATAAGACAGTATCTTCAACAAGTGGTGCTTGTCTAACTAGATGTCTGCATATACAAGATTGCAAATAGATCCATATCAATCACCCTGCACAAAACTTAAGTCCAAATACATCAAAGACCTCTATATAAAATCAGCTACTCTGAAACTCATAGAATAGAAAGTGAGGAATAGCCTTGAAAGCATTGCCACAAGAGATAACTTCCTGAACAGAGCACCAGCAGTGCAGACAGTAACATAAACAATTAATAAATGCGACCTCAAAAAACTGAAAAGCCTTTATAAGGTAGGGGATAGATACATCAATAGAACAAAATGGCAGCCTACAAAATGGGTAATTATATTTACCAACTCCACATAAAACAGAGGGCTAGTTTCTAAAATACAAACAGAACTCAAGAAACTAGAATTCAACAAACCAAATAATACATATTTAAAATGGGGTATAGGTTTAAACAGATAGTTCTCAATAAGGCAATCTCAAATGACTGAGAAACAAAGAAATATTTAGCATCCTTAGACACCAAGGAAATGCAAATCAACATGACATTGAGATTCTATCTTACACCTGACACAATGGCTAAGAACAAAAACAGAAATGAGGACTCATGATGGCAAGGCAGTAGAGCAAGGGCCACACCCCTCCATTGCTGGTGGATTTGCAAACTTGTCCATCCACTTTGGAAATCAATATAACAGTTTCTGTGAAAACTGAAATATGATCTAACTCTAGACCCAGCTATACCACCCCTGTGCAAATACCCAAAGGATGCTGCATCCTACCACAAAGACATTTGTCCAACTATGTTCATACCAGCTTTATTTGCAATGACCAGAAACTGGAAACAACATAGATGTCTCTCAGTTGTAGAATGGGTTAAGAAAATGTGGTACATTTATACAATGGAATATTACTTAGCTATTAAAAATATCTTTAATATTATGAAAATTTCAGGCAAATGGAAGTAACTAGGAAAAAATCATCCCAAGTAAGTTAACACAAGCCTAGAAACACAAACATAGTATGTACTCCCTTATAAGTGGATATTACCTGTAAAGGATAATCCACAGACCCAGAGAGGTTAAGTAATAAGGAGGGTCCAAGAGAGAAATGTGTGACTAGGGACAAGTGGGAATGGGAATATGATCAGGTGAGGGTGTGGAAGGAGAAAATGCTGGGAGAGACAACTGGAGCTGGGGTTATCTCAGGGAACTAGTTCAGTGGCTTCTTTAAGGGTGATCCTAGCTAAGACCGCAATGAGGAATAAGGAGCCAGAATAGGCCATCTCTTATAGCCAATCAAGACTTCCAGTGGAAGTACTGGAACACAAAATTAGTCACTAAACCTTCAACCTATAATTCCTCCTAACTGAAAATTGTACTGGGGTAAATTTGGTGCAGGAATTTGAGAGAGGCCAATCAATGACTAGTCCAGCTTGAGACCATGCCTACACTGGAAAGTCAGAAACCAGAGACAGGATAGCTCAGAGACCTAGGATAGAACCAAGAAAGACCATAAAAGCAAAAAGTAATAAACAAACAAAAAGTCAAATAAATTATTCCTAATAATATTCTGTTGTACTCCTAGACAGAAGTCCAGCATAATTGTTATTAGAAAGGCTTTACCTAGCAACTGATAGATGCAGATACCTTCATCTAAATATTAGGCAGAGCTTGGGGAATTCAGCAGAAAAGGGGTAGAATTGAGTCCAGGGGATCAAAGACATCACACAAAATCCCCACAAAATTAACTAACCTGGGCTTATAGGGGCTCACAGACTGAACCCACAATCAGGAAGTCTGCATGGCTCTGACTTAGGCACTCTGCACATATGTCATGGTTGTATAGCGTGGCCTTTCTGTTATACTCCTAACAGGGGCAACAAGTGTTGACTCTTTTGCTTGCTTTTGCGAGCCTTTACTTTTTCCTGGGTTGCCTCATCCAGTCTTAATAAAAGGGGAGGTGCCTAGTCTTAATGTAACTCAATACATCATGTTTGGTTGATACCCCTGGGAGGCCTGCTCTTCTCTGGAAAGAAAAGAGAAGTGGGTGGGAAGGGGCAAGGTAGGAACAGGAACTGGGAGGAAAGGAGGGAAGTGGAAATTGTGGTTGGGATGTAATATATGAGAGGTGAATAAATTAATAAAAAATACACTACATGCTTATAACAATTATTTTGCAATTTTGAAATCTAAAACAAAGCAAAATATATAAAAGACTTCAACCAAAAGAGATTTGATACAATACCTTGAGAGTTAAAACATACTTTTTAAATAAGCCTATTTTTTTCTCCTTCATAAAAGAGCTCATGTTTGACAGAATTCTTGCCTGCTTCCTACAGACTAAAAATGCCTTTTTCTTCATGCCTGCCCAACTACAATAATCTGCTTTGTGGTCCCAATTGCTGACCACACATACTCTCCATTCTAATTTCTAAGCTCCCAACTGAGATTTGCTTCCTAGATATGCATCTTCTATAATAGGTCTTGGTTACTAATAGCTGTACATTTTATTTTAGGGTTGCAAAAAGAAAAATAACGATTGAAAATTCTGTAATATCTAGGATATATTCAATTTGGAGTTTAGATGGGGAGTGCAAAGTTTTTAAAATAATATATATTGTTAGCTTTTCATATCACAAAGGAGAACTTTCTGTGCAACTTGAATATGTTGGTAAGGATGAAGGAAAGAGAAGTATTTGTGTGTGTGTGTGTGTGTGTGTGTGTGTGTGTGTGTGTGTTTGTATGTGCATGTGTGTGTGTTTTCACTGCCTGTTTAGATCAATGAATTTCCTCAGTCTTTGTTGAAGACCCAATATGAAGATGATGCTGTGTTCTTTATTCTTAGAGATTAGAATTATTTAAAGTCAGATAAGAAAATGATTCCTATGAACTTTTTTTAACTCACATTTATTCTTTCCACACATACTTTAGTTGTAATAATAATGTGTTTCATTCTAACATTTTTACATCTGTACATAATGCATTTTTTTTCCTATTTCACCCTTTACCATTGCTTGTCCTCTCACGGTTTCAGTCTTTTTCCTTTTTTTGGTAACACGGATCAGTGATGAGCCTCTGCAGTTACTACTACTCACTGATGATTGAGCTTCTCTGACAATTGCTGGGAGTGGCACCTGGGTACAGGTACAAACTTATTTTTTAGAAGGCGATTTAATGGGTACACCATGTCTCTCACACATTTTTCTCCTCTTTTATAATCTCTCTTCTAGCAAAACACCTAAACCTGTTATCTAGGAAAAGTTAAAGACAAAGAGAGAATATGGGTTTGGGCAAGGTAGACCTGTGTAGGATAATGTGAGTTGGATGTAACTAGGTGATTACTTGTGTTTTGTTTTTTTTTATTTTAATATAATATCCCACAAAACTACACCTTGCAAAATTATAGTGAATTTAACAAAATTACAATCACAGAACTAGGTAAATCATATGTAGAAAATTTCTAATACTTTCTTTTCATGGGATCCCTGCTCCTTATTCAGGGAAGCTCCCCATGAATGTTAGTGCAGATGTATTCGGAAATGTGCACAGAGTGAGGTGAATGTTTTTATAGCTATTAAATTTATGCTTATTAAATTTCTTCAGAGGGAAATTTTGCCAGACTCAACATGCCTTTCTCACATAGAAAACATTCATGATCCACGGAACTAGCTGATCCATGGACCATATTAGATATATTAGATATCTACCTGGGAAATGAAAGTACTTATAGCTATGTTAGATGTATGAAAGAATGCTTGCTTATTCTTATTTATTTATTTATTTATTTTTATTTCTTTAAGTTACATCTCAATCGCAATCCCCTCCCTACTCCCCGCTCTGGTCTCACCTTCACCCTCCCACCCTCTTCCCCCTCAATGCCCCCATCTACTTCGTTTTTTTTTTTTTTTTAAGTTTAAGGTATCTTTTTCCCCTTAACAGCTCCCCCTTTCAGTCCAGCAAATGGCTCTTTCTCTTATAACAAAAAATATAATACAAAACAATAAAAATAATTAGGCCACAATTATGAGAGTTATAGGGCTTAGCACACATTACCAATGCCCAGTCCATATGTATTTGGCACCTGACTTTAACATTCTACTATCTAACCATCTCCATGAGTTTAAAGTTCTATATCCAACTCAGCTTTCATCCTAACTTCCATCACAATTTTAAAAACATCTTCTTAGATCCAGAACACCCTCTTAATTCCTAAACAACTCAAAATTTAACTGTGAGACTCTAGCTATCTAGTCTTCAACAACATCAGAGACATGAGAGAGATAAATATATCTGATTATATAGGAAGTACAGGGCCAGCAGCTTCCAAAACTAAGAAATGACATACCAGTGGTTGCCTGGACAGTTCTCAATTTCTCTCCATACATTATGGCATCAATCTTCAGCCATCTGGCCCCGTTTCTCTGAAAGATATTGATTGTAAAGCAGGAATTATGAGGACTTGCCTACCTTGTTAAAACTGCATATTATCTAATTATTGTATTTATAGTAATCATAAACTGTAAGATTAGGCTGGCGGAGCAGCTTGGCAGAGGATTGGGTGGCCTGGCCTGCATGCTTTAACCGGTTGCCTAACTTATCCTGTAGAAAGAGGCCTGGGACCAAGGGTGGTCTACACCACCTGTAACCTAAACTCAATTAATATAAATTGTTATATTAGGCCAGTAGAATTGCCGGTGGCTTGGCGGGTGATTTGCCTGGGGTATGGGGGAGTCCAGAAGTCCTAAGGCCTGGGACTGCTTAGATTGAGGGCCTATAAACCACTGCAGTCTTTTCCCCAATAATTAAATACACCAAGACCTTTTAATGTTTTAAGGCTTAGCCCTTCGCTGGGCAGATTCTCAATTAGCTACACTAAGTTAACCTGGATCATCTAATCCCAAACCACCATGTGCCTTTGATTACCTTCCAGCATTCTCCAGAGGTCTGTCTCCTTCTGTGGCTCCAAGCAGGAAGTGGGGGAATCTCTGTGTGTGCCCAGAGTTCCTGTTCTAATCTCAGGAAGTCCTGCCTTCCTATACTCTTTCTGCCCAGCTAAATGGTCATAAGCGACTTTTATTAACCGATCAAGAGAATGCCTCAGAAGGGGTGGTATCCAGATCTCAGCATTGAATTCTACCTATCAGAAGCAATGATATCATTCCTTTCCTCAACCCCCTGTCTTGGCAGAGCTAGGCTGTCAACTTACTTGCTTCCAAGTTTTGTCCTTTTTGGACAGCATCTGTCTACAGTTGAAGCAAGGGATTTTTTCTTGTCAAGTGACAGGCTTGCCACTAATTCAACCATCTCCAAATGGAGATTCTTTGATGCTCATCTTCTACTTGGAGTAGAATAGGGGGTGCTGTCAGGGGCTGACATGTCTCAATATCAAAAAAAATCTTAAGTTAAGAAAATGTCTTTGAATGCCATATTCTGCAGATCTCTTGAGGTTTCTGAAGACCACCTATCTTTCTCCTTATATTTGGATAAGCAAATGCTGCTTGTCTCTTAGCAGCTTGATTTCTGATTAACTTATAAAATAATTGTGATAGACTGCCCTAGTACCTAACAAAACGGCATGCTTGAATGACTATTAGCTTGCATTTCTTAATTATCCTAAACAGTTTATGACAGTTGCTAACAAAAGGCCAACACTTCACATTTCACTTTTAAGCGTTGTCAGGATACAGTACCTTAAAAAGAGTTAACCTTAATTTTGTATCAATATACAAAGATCAATACCAATGTGGCCAAATATAATCTTAATTTTGTATCAATATGCAAAGATCAATACCAATGTAGCCCAATATAATCTTAATTTCATATCAATATACAAAGATCAACACTGATGTAGCCAAATATAATCTTAATTTTGTATCAATGAACAAATATCAATACCAATGAAGCCCAATATAATCTTAATTTTGAATCAATATACCAAGATCAATACTGATTTAGCCAAATATAATCTTAATTTTGTTTTAATATACAAATATATAAGAGCATGCAATAATATGTCCTTTTTATCATTCCTATATTATGTCTATATCCCATTTTCCCCAAGTCTTTTCACCCCATCCATAGGAGAGAAAGGATACAGAAAAGAAAAAGAGAGAAATCACTGGGTCTAACCTCTAAAACCTATTTAACCAGGCCATTTAACAGCTTTTAATCTTTCCCCCTAAATAACAACATGTATCTATAACCCATCAAATGACCAAATGGGGGAAAATTACCCACCCCACCTTCTGGAAATGGGACATCACTCTCTTAAAATGACTTCCTGCTGATCTGGGATTAGTAAACTTGTTTGGGGCCCAAATAAGAATGTAAAAATGGTTAAATATGTTAATAGAATCATTTGATGTTCAGTCCTTTGGTGCTCAGCTATTTAAATGTCCTACAAAGTTTGTAGTTAGCAGCTGAACTTCAGGCCTTTACTGAAGTTCTGGCTGGAACAGTCTGTGGGACTGAACAATCTTAACGATTTTGAGTTGTTGGGGTTGTAGACTTCTGAAGAAACAACTACAGAGGAAGTCTGCAAGCCTGGATCATCTGGGCTACTTGTGTTCTTTGGTGTATGATCTGTTTTCTTCTGAGGTTTCAGTTGTCCAGTTATCCCTGGATTCCTTAGATGGATGGGTTTAATCTCCTGGAAAGATAAGAACAGAGACCTTCACTAATCCTAACTCTGGGACACTACTTTGCTCTTGTGTTCAAGATGTTTTTCCCTGTTGGTTGTACAGGTGAGCATGCAGGCTGAATATCAGGTAGACAGGCATGGCTGCTGATTTGTGACTGGAGCCTGTGGTCTGGATGCAATTTTAGGCTAGATCTGCTCTGGCCAGGCACTACTCTCCAGATGGGTGATTGAGCTGGCTGATCTCAGTGTGGTGTTCCTGGGAATTCCGTGAGCTGTTTCGCCTGATGACCAGTCTCAGAGTTCGCTATGGAAATTCAGACACCATCTGTGTTTCACAGTTGGCTGCAGGACCTCACATTCACTCCACAGTGCCTTATCTAATTTACCTAATTTAGATATAATGCTCTATGGTCAGCGCCATCTTGGATCTCCTGCTTGCTTTTTATGGAGGATCAAACATCCATTTGTTTACTTCCTCTCTTTTTATTTCTTGCCATCCTTTTTTTTGGAGTTGCATTTAACCAGACTGTGTGATTTTGAAAATTGTTCCTATCTTCTCTGACTTTTGTAACCTTAGGTACTTTATTAATGTCAAGTAAAAGAAAACTTGTCTTTTCAAAATTAAAATGAAGAAGGAATGTTATTATAAAAGACAAAGAACAAAAACCTTGAAATTGGAAGATATCAGTTGAGAATTTACTAATTTTTTACTTAAAGTTGTACATGGTCATGAAATTTTTAAAATATGTGTAGTAAATACATTGATGATAAACATCCAAGAGTTTCAAAAATCCTTCCATTTTAATGTTTAAGATTTCAAATTCGCAACATGTATTAAAACATAAGAAAAAGAGTTTATAAAAGTGTTTTGTCCACATTAGCTAAAGTTTTTTCATCACTAGTACAATTTTACTAGTTTTTTACTCTATTTTTATTGCTGTGATGACCTCTTCTAAAATGAGGAAATGGAAAAAATACTGCTTCATTAACATTTTCATCCACTTGCACTCAGTTATGGTATCATATGGGAGGAAATGAGATAACTTTATATATCTTTATTCTAGGTTATTTGGAGAAGAATTCTTGTACTTTGGCTGATGGTGTAAAGTATTTAAATATGTTGTCTAAAGATGAGAATGTGATGTTGATGACTATGATGATAGACTAGTAATAATGTTTATATGAAGACCTTGTGGTTTAATAAGCAACAATAATAATCCAAGTCCAATTCATAAATAAATAACAAAGGAATACAAGGTACTGAATAATTACACATAGCAAATGCCCAAATGTTTTGGGATTTTTCTCAAGGCATGAAGTGAGTATATACATGACTTACATGTTTCATATAGGTATATTGCTCACCTAGGGGTCATTGCAAGGTATTGTGGGAAGCACAAATGCCTATCATAGATTTCTTTCTCTAATGAAATACAAAATTTAATAAACTATGATACATAAATATAAATTATACTTCTTCATAGATTAAAAGTTAGCATACAAATGGTTAGAAAGGGATATGTTTAAGTGAGTTTTGCCAACAAATCATAAAATCATGAGGAAGGCAACAGTTCAGAGTTCGAGGGAGGCATCTGGCTTCAGATGCTAGCACTTCCCTTTAGTCTGTTGTGTTTGGTTCTTCACTGACATACTCTTTCTACAAGCAAAAATTGAGTCTGTTAACATCCCTAGCAGTCTACCCTTGCTCCTATCATGTGAGCAGTATGACTTTTCTCTTCCAGAGGCTTTATGTTACTCTAACAAAATCTTCCCAGTAAGGGTTTCGATGACTATTTCCACTAGCTATGTGCATATCACAGAATACTCATGGGAGTACATTGTCTCTGTGTGAAGGATTATTAAAATTCTGCTCATGTTACAGCAGACTGATTTTCTCCTTTTTTATATTGTTGAGCTGAAGAAAAACAACATGATCATAGAAAATATTCTCCTCAGAGACCATTTTATAAGCTGTCATTAGGTACCACTACCCAGGTTACTGATTCAGGTGGACAGAACTCAGAATGCCTATTTTAACCAAGTGCTATCATTAGCTTCTAATAATATAATTTATGAGACCTTTGAGAAGTCAGTCAAAAACAAGTCTCTAAAAGAATTTCTAAATTTCTTTTCTTAAAACATTATTTGCTATAAGAAATTTACCACGATATTACTGGCGACTATTCTGTCCATCAACATGATTGTTATTCATATAGTAACTAATTATTATAAAGTATCTGACAATGACAAGCAATTATAATAATTGCATACTTTCTTTTATATGAAGAACTGCACTCAGGCAATGTGCTAATAAAATAAGGCCCTAATTTGAAGTAATATTTAACAATTTTATGCAGGTAAAAATTGCACATCTGATTTGAAAAAAAATTAAAAATCACATTTCTATGTGGTTGAATTTAAATATATATGCACTGCCATTTGGCTGCCATTTTAATGAACTATTCTAGGAAAACAATATCAGAATCAGTTAAGCATAGCAATAAGGATATGTTTGCATGTGTAATCTTTCTAGAAACAGTAGTGTTTAAGTGGGAAGAAAGAGTATTCAAGATCTATGAAGTCTGTTAATTGGGGAGACAGTAGAAAGGATTTTTTTTATGGAAATGCATCAGCATTTCTACATAATTGAATTGAATTATAATTATTATATTATCTATATACAATTATTCAATAATTATCAGTAATTATTCAGATAATTATCAGTGAATAAATTTTTAGGGTCAGCAAAATGGCTCAATAAACAAAGATACTTATGGCCAACCCTAACAATCTGAATTCAATTCCATAGACAAATATAGTTGAAGGAAAGAGCCAACTCCCCCATCGTCTTTTGACCTCTACATGTGATCTGTCACATGCAGGTTTACACACCTGTTCATTCGTGCATACAAGCACAATTGTATATAATTACAAAAACAAATGTGTAGAACAATGAAGGGAAATTTTGCACACACTTGTTGGAAGAAGGTCTTTTACCACCCTTTCTAAGATACACTCTAATGAGAAAATAAAATTCACTGATGGTGATTTAGCTGGGCAGAGACAGAATAGGAAGGCAGGACTTTCTGGGACTAACTAAGGAATCCTAGGAAGAGACAGAGAAAACTCTCCCAGCCAGGACTCAGAAGCAGCAAGACATCTGAGTGTGAGCTCTGTGAGATCTGAAGGTACATCAAGCCACATGGCTGGTTAGGATTAGGTGGTCAAGTTAAGTTAGATTAGCTAGTTTAGAGTCTCACCAGCTATGGCCTAAGCTTTGAAACATTAAAAGATCTTGGTGTATTTAATTATTGGGAAAAGCTCACTGTGGATTTCAAGAATCTAGCTAAGTCAGCCGTGCCAGGCCTAAAGGCCCCCTACCACAGGGCTCCAGCTAATGCAGGCGTCCAGCAAGGCTTCCAGCTGCTCTGCTGGCCTAATATAACAGTTTATCATTATTAATAAATATATTGTTAACTAAGTTGTGGTTACATATGCTTAGTAAATTTATAGTATCTTTAGCCAGATAAATTTTATAGAAGACTTTTTAAAGTATTTGCTTAGGTTCTCATGCTAAACCAATAGATCCTGAACTTAAATTCTTAAAAATCTTTCCAGGATTCCATTAAAAAAAATTATGTTTACTTATTACTTCAAGTTACATCTCCATCACAGCCCCCTCCCTCCACCTTTCCCGGTCCCCACCTCCAACCCTCTACCCCTCTCCCACCTATCCTACTCCTCCAGTGTGGGGTGCCTCCACATCTTAGTCCCCCTCAGTTCATCAGTCACATGAGGGCTAAGAGCTTCCTTTGTACTGGGGGCCTACATGGTAGCTCCACTAGGACAAAGTGTCCCACTAACTGGTAACAAAGTCCATATTCCTGTTCCTTTCAGCCTGTTCGTTGTAGGATAGTTATCTTGTTCTATATGACTAAAGTCCAATATATTCTTTGAAGTAAGATATATTAATTAATTAATTTATTTATTTATTTATTTATTCCAAGAGCAGTCTTCTTACTGAAGGGCCTAGCATGACTTTTGTCTACATAAATCTATAGAGGGAAGATTACAAGTGTTTTCAGCTATAAAACAAGGCCCCTTCTACAGGAACTACTTTGTGAAACACTCTTAGGTAATGCTATACAACATTGTTGGATGACATACAGAACCTATTCGTCCCACATTGCCTTCCCTGGAAGTTAGTGTCCACATTGGCTTTTCCTTTTAAATTTCATATCCTCTAAAAAAACACTGTTTCTTGGTAGAGAATGACTGTGCCATACCTGCCATTGTGCTTTAGTTGCTGTATGTAGGGAATTTTGATATGAAATTTCCAAGGTGACTCCACTCCCTAATATCTAGGGAGCTACTGATAGATAAACATTGGGCAGTTGCTAAGGGACAGCATCACATTGGCTCCTATCCTTACCCAAAACATTTCTAACAGTTGGAAAAATATCTACATTCTTGGAAGAATTTCTGCCCATAAAAACTATAGGCTAAAATATAAATAAATGCTACTTTATATAAGGTTGACATCTAGCACACTTCTAACTTGGAAAAGGCATCATATATCTGATGCAAACATTCATTTTTCTGTTAGACATTTAATTAGAGAGGGCATTTTTCTCAAAGCTCTAGGTTTGACATCATGTTAGATGATAGTAGGCAAGGCCAAGTGTATTGATTTTATATGACTCATGCCGTTTTGAGTAATCCCAAAGCCTGATGTGTTTTCATTAATCCAACTTGGGAGAGAATAGCATATATTTTGGAAGCAAATTCGTAATAATTTTATGACTCTGTTGTACCCATACACTCACTACATTCACTAAGTATTTCTACTAGATTATTTTAGAATATAGTGGATTGTATTCTAAAGAAAAGAAGAATCTAAAATGTCTAGCATCTACGGGATAAATCAGTTTAATTTCATTTGAACTGCCTCTCTGCTGCCTGACCTCATTCTGTTCCTTGAAGGTTAATGCCCACTAAAAATACAAACACAAATATTTACTTTTTGTTTTCTTTGGATTAAACAGACAATTTCTAAAGGGCATTTCATATTCAGAAATAATATTGAACGTGACCTTAAGAAATACCTCAATTCAGTGGTTTTCTTTGTGTTTATTTATTTCCATTTATTGCTCAGCATGGTGCTAGTTTTCTTGCTTTAAATGCACCCAAGGAGAAAGTGCAGGAGAATGTTTATGCTATACCCATACATATTTTTTAGATAAATATATAAAGTCAGATTGCTTAGGACTGTCTATAAGTCAAGAAGGTAATTTTAGTGTCTAATCTCAACCTTTGCATTTTCATTTGTGAATTTTCAACTACTATTTCTTATATTTTTGGTTGTGAGCCTAGCCTTTAATGGCTGAACCATCTCTCCAGCCCTAAACTACTATTTCTATAATCATAATAAGTTTATTTTTTATGTGTCATTATTTGTTAGACTTTAAATTTACCTGAGAAATTTATAGTGTTCACAGGGCCTACCTGACCTCTTCATGGGTCACTTACCTTCTCTGTTCTTACACTGTTTACAACACACACTACTCTGCAGGCACATTGGCACCCAAAACTTCACAAACAGATGAACATGTGACTTGCTCTTGTACTTCCTGTCATTAACTTTAACTGATGGTTCAATCACCCTGTTCCTCCAACATACATCAACTGTCTCATGACATACAGAGGTTCAGACCCTTTTTGAAAATTCATTTCTCCACAGAGGTCTACTCTGACCACCTTGCCTATGATGACACACCAGTTCACTGGGTGACAAATACGAGAAAAATACATTTGTTCTCTTCTATCCTAACAAAAACAAGAAAAATACACACACACACACACACCTCAGAGAAAGAGTACCGGTGGGCTTGCTTCCTAATTTATTTGAAGTCTTAGTAATGAAGCCTCTCAAGGTATTAATAGTCGATTATTTCCCTTAATAAAGAAAATAGAAAGAAGAAGGTCTCTGTCAGATTGAGGTTAATGTGTAGCGCCTAATTACCACAATTTTGGTAGAAGTATACTGTCTGGCATATAGATTAAACAGAGACTGATGAGGAGTAGTGACTACATAAGATCAGCCACTTGTTAGTGAGTTAAAAGAGATTAAAAAGGGATAGAAAGAGATGCCACAAAAATGTTTCAACTCCTCAGGCTGTATCCAAAATGTCCAAATTGCTTTACCAAATACTATCGGATAGAACTTCTAGAGAAGATCTCAGAAATGCTTCTAGATGACTCAGGCAAGTGCCGAACTTTGACTTCTAAAATATTTCTTCAGTTCTCTTTTTTTTTTTAATGTTTATTTATTACTTCAAGTTATGTCTCCATCATAGTGCCCTCTTTTCACCTCTCCTGGTTCCACCCGACCACCCTCTCCTCCCTCTCCCACCCATCACACTACTCCAATGTGGAGTATCCCTACAAATCAGCCCCTCTCAGTTCAACAGTCATATGAGGAAATTGTCACCTGTGACAATAAGTTAGAGGCTTTTACCCACTTTCTATTCTATTAGATATAGAAAAATGTTACTTTTATATATCCTTCATATATATAGTGAAGAATAATGGGGGGTCAATGTTTTATAACATAATGAACTACAACATTTTAATAGAAGGTAGTATATCATTCAGGAATTTGAAGAGATATGACCTCCTTGAATTCAAGAGGAAAAAGTCTTTAGACTCTTATACTTGATGGTGTTAGTCCTTCCATTCTGATAACCTACTGCCAGTGTTAAGACCTCCACAATTGTTTCCAACAACCCATTAGAATGCACCTATCATTATGACAAGAACTTCAAGACACTGAAGAAAGAAATTGAGGAAGATATCAGAAGATGGAAATATATCTCATGCTCATGGATCAGTAGGATTAACATAATGAAAATGGCCAACTTACTGAAAACTATATATGTATTTGTTCACTTCCCATCAAAATAGTAACACAGTACTTTGCAATCTTTAAAAGAACAATTCTCAACTTCATAAGAAAAGCAAAAAAAAACAACAAAACAAACAAACAAACAAAAACAAAAACCCAGAATAGCTAAAACAATCCTGAACAATAAAAAAAAAAAAATCTGGAGGCATCACTATCCCTGAATTCAAGTTGTACTGCTGAGAAATAGTAATAAAACTGAATGGTATTGACATAGAAACAGACTGGTTGATCAACAGAATCAAATCAAAAACCTAGAAATAAACTCACACCCCTACAGTCACTTGATTTTTTGACAAACAAGCCAAAACTATACAATGGAAAAAGGAAAAGATCTTCAAGAAATGGTGCTGGTCTAACTGGATGTCTACATGTGGAAGAATGCAAATAGACCCATACTTATCACCCTGTACAAAACTCAAGTCCAAGTGTATCAAAGACCTCAACATAAAACTGGATACACTAAATTTAATAGAAGAGAAAGTTGGAAACAGCTTTGACCTCATTGCCACAGGAGATAACTTCCTGAAGAGAACACCAATATTTCAGACTCTAAGATCAACAATCAATAAATGGAACCTCATGAAACTGAAAGGATTTGTAAGGCAAAGGACACTGCCAAGAGGACAAAACAGCAGCCTTCAGATTGAGAAAAGATCTTACTAACCCCACATCCAACAGAGGGCAAATATCAAAATATATAAAGCACTCAAGAAATTAAACACTAAAAAAAAAATAATCTAATAAAAATGTGGTACAGCCTAGTAACAGAGACACTCAGTCAGGCTCTGGCCAACAAGCACCTCTGTGCCCTGGGAGAGTTCCTCAGAGAGGTCATCTTCTGAGCCACAGTGATGCTACCCTAGGCTATGGCTGCCACATGCTTCCAGCCACTCAGGTAAACTGCCTAGCCCCAGAGACACTAACTTCAAACACCTGTACTCCTCAAAACTGGAAAACCTAAGCCAAATAGACAATTATATTGATAGATCCCACATACCAAGATTAAATCAAGTTCAAGTGTACAAATTAAACAGTCTTATAAGCCTTAAGAAAACAGAAGCAATAACTAAAAGTCTCCCAAACAAAAACAAACAACAAAAAAACCCAGGATTAGATGGTTTCAGCACAGATTTCTACCATATCTTCAAAGAAGAGCTAATACCAGTACTCTTCAAACTCTTCCACAAAATAGAAACAGAAGGAACACTGGCAAATTTATTCTCTGAGGCCACAGTCACCCTGATACCTAAACCACACAAAGACCCAACAAATAAGAGAATTTAAAACCAATTTCCCATAGGAACATCGATGTACCAATGCTCAATAAAATATTTGCAAACCAATTCTAAGAAAGCATCAAAAGTATCACACACCCAGGGATGCAGGAGTAGTTCAACATAAGAAAATCCATCAATATAATCCACCATATGAATAAGATGTGGAAAAAGACTATGAAAAAATCCAACACCCCTTCATAGTAAAAGTCTTAGAGATATCGGACATAAAAGGTCCATACCTAAATATAATAAAGGCAATAGATAGCAAGCTGATAGACAACATCACATTAAATGGAAAGGAACTTAAATAATTTACACTAAAATTATGGACAAAGCAAGGTTGTCCACTCTTTCCATATTTCTTCAACATAGTAACTGAAGTTCTAGCCAGAGCAATAAAACAACTAAAGGAGAATACGTGGTTACAAATTGAAAAGGAAGAAATCAAAGTATCTCTATTCCGTGGTGATATGATAGTATACATGAATGACCCCCAAAATTCTACCAGAGAACCAATAGAGCTGATAAACACCTTCAGCAATGTGGCTGGACACAAAGTTAATTCTAAAAAATCAGTAGCATTCTTTACACAAAATATAAATGGGCCCCAAAATGTATTAGGGAATCAACATCCTTCATAATAGCCACAAATAATATAAAATACCTGGTGGTAATTCTAGCCACTAAGTGAAAGACCTTTACAACAAGAACTTCAAGTCCCTGAAGAAAGAAATTGAAGAAGGTATCAGAATTTGGAAAGATCTTCCACGCTCATGGATAGGTAGGATCAACATAATAAAAATGGCAATCCTACCAAAAACAATATACAGATTAAATGAAATTCTCATCAAAATACCAACATAATTCTTTACAGACCTTGAAAGAAAAATTCTTAACTTCATATGTAAAAACAAAATATCCCAGACAGCTAAAACAATCCTGTACAATAAAAGAACATTGGAAGGTATCACTATCCCTGATTCCAAACTGTACTGCAGCATGCTACTGGCATAGAAATAGACTGGTTGATCAACAGAATTGAATAGAAGACCCAGAAATAAGCCCATACATCTATGGTCACTTAATTTCTGGCAAAGAAGCCAAAAACCATAAAAGGTAAAAAGGAAGCAGTTTCAACAAATGGTGCTGGTCTAACTGACTGTCAACATGTAGAAGAATATGAATAGATCTATACTTATCACCCTGTACAAAATTTAAGTCCAAGTGGATCAAAAACCTCAACATAAAACTGAATACACTAAATGGAATAGAAAAGAAAGTGGGGAAGAGCCTTGGACTCATTGCCACAGGTGACAACTTCCTGATCAGAACACCAATACCTCAGGCTCTAAGACCAACAATCAATAAATGGGACCTTATGAAACTGAAAAGCTTCTGTAAGGCAAAGTAAACTGTCATTTGAACAAAAAAGCAAAGTACAGATTGAGAAACCATCTTCTCCAACCCCACATCTGACTGAGAGCTAATATCCAAATATATAAAGGACTCAAGAAATTAAACACCAACAAATCAAATAATCCAATCAAAAAATAGGGTACAGTGCTAAACCAAAAATTCACAACAGAGGTTTCTCCAATGGCCAAAAGACATTTTTAGAAATGTTCAATATCCTTAGTCATCAGGGAAATGTAACTTAACAAGACTCTTAGATTCCATCTCACACCTGTCAGAATGGCTAAGATCAAAAACTCAAATGACAACACATATTGGTGAGGTTGTGGAGAAAGGGAACACTCCTCCATTGCTGGTGGGAGTGTAAACTTGCACAATCACTTTGGAAATCAATCTGACTATATCTCAGAAAACAGGGAATAGTTCTACTTCAAGACCCAGCCATACCACTCCTATTCATACATTCAAAAATTCTTCACCAAACCACAAGAACATCAGCTCAATTGTGTTCATAGCAGCTTTAATCATAATATCTAGAAACTGGAAACAATACAGATGTCCTTCAAACAAAGAATGGATTAAAAATCTGTGATATGTTTATACAATGGAACACTACTCAGCTATCACAAACAAGGAAACCATACAATTTGCAACCAGATGGATGGAACTAGAAAAGTACATCCTGAGGGAGCTAACTCATGTGGCATGTATTCACTTATAATTGGATTTTAGCCATATAGTACAGGATAACATACAACCCACAGATCCAAAAGAACAAGAACATAACATAACTATCCTACTAGAAACTCCATCCTGCATCAGATCTAAACTGATGCTGAGATACACAGCCAAACATTAGGTGTACCTCTGGGAGTTTTGTATTAGAGAGGGAGGAGGAATAGCGAGACCCAGAAAGTTTAAGAACAACACATGAAGATCAACAGAACTAACCACCCTACACCCATAGAGACTTATGTAGACTGAAACACTAATTGAAGAAGAAGAAGGAGGAGGAGGAGGAGGAGGAGGAGGAGGAGGAGGAGGAAGAAGAAGAAGAAGAAGAAGAAGAAGAAGAAGAAGAAGAAAGCATACTTCTTCTTATACATATGTAGATGATAGGCAACTTGGTCTTCCTACAGAAGCCTTAGAAAATGAAGGAGGGACAATCTCTGTCATGGACTGTGTTGCATATACCTTACCGTAGCTTGGCTGCCATGTCAGGCCCCAGAGCAAGTGGAAGTTCTTAGCCCTCATGAGACTAATGAGCTAAGGGGAATTAATGTCAAATGATGTTGGTCATGGGTGCGGCAGTAAAGACAGAAGCTCATCAAAAGTCATCACTTCTCAAAGGAACAGAGGAGTTCAGCCTCCTTGTGAATACTGACAACCACCCATCTAACTTACCCCAGTTACTTTTTTCAAACATCATACAAGATTAATTGAAGCTGGGAAAGATTCCAACTACCAAAGTTATCTTGCCCCTGCTCCCTGTAAGAACAGACAACTGGGGGGCCAAGATGGCGGCGACCCACACTGACGCATTTTGAATGCAGGGGAAAAAAGAGCCATAAAAAACACAGAGTTATTGGGCACTGTGCAAAAACTGGAGTGGCTAGACCCCCCCGGGAAAACTCACAACTCCCAAGGGACTGTTAAAAGTCCCAGGGTAAGGCTTTTCCCCCATCTCTCGCAGACACAGAAGCTACTAACCCCGGGATTCGGGAACTCCCATTTGGAGAGGCGCCTGGTAAGATCGACTCCAACTCACAGCAGGCAGAATCAGAGGCCACTTGGTGACAGATCGCTGGCCTATTGGGCTCCACACACCTCAGGTAGAACTTATACCCACTTAAAAAACTTTGTGAGATAGTGGAAGGCTTAGCAAGGAACAAACAGGGGCCTCAGCGGGTGGTCTGCAGCCGCTCGTGAAGCGGAGAGCTGGAGGTCCGAGAGAGTGCGGGAAGCCGGGAACACAAAGGCGGGAGGGAGGGGCCGAATCCCGAGCACTTACGGTAGCGCATCTGGGGGGGGGGGCCCGGCTGGCAGGGCCAAATCCCCGCAAACCCACGGCAGGTCAACTGGGGAGAGAGCCAGGCGTGGGCGGGGCCAGATATCCCCGCACCCGCGGCTGAGCTGCTGGGCGAGAGGATCACTCAGGCGGCCAGGGGATTCGGGGCTCTGTGCACCCACGGCCTAGCAGCCAGGGAGGGAATCAGGCACAGAGGCCAGGACTGTGGCGAGAAGCCTAGTGAGAAACCAGAAATCGGGACCATAGCTGTATTCTGGACAATCCAGACATATTAGGTGTGGAGCCAGACTCTGTCAGCCTCCATGACGACAAACAAAGCCCACAGAATCTGTGCCTGGGCAAACAGGTCCATACCATCAGAACCATTACAGGCTGATAACTCAGAGTGCAACATAGAGAAGTCTGAATTGGGAGCAGTGAAACAATCCTGGTCCATTACTCACAACCCGGGAATAGGCTGCACCAGCTCACAGTGCCTCAGGCGATTAAAACCACAGTGACCCTGAAATCACCCTGTAAGCAAGGACAGATAGCCAAGTAACTCGTCCCCTGCACCAAATCATCCACTCTGGTTCCAAGCACAGAAAACAGACAGCTAAACGCATCCAATGGCCAAAGGTCAAAAAAAAAAAATAGAAATCAAGGAAATATGACTCCAACAAAGCAGAATTATCCTAGCTCATCCAATTCCGATGACCACACACCAACAGAAACACATGAAAACGTTGAGAATTCCGCATTATGGAAAGTGATAGAGTCCCTGCAAGAAGAACTTAAATCTATGAAGGAATTCAAAGAAGCCACAATTCTACAAGTCAAAACAAGGAACAACACCATTAAAGAGCTCCAAGCCAAGGTGACAGAGCTTGAACAGGAAAAGGACAAAGCAATGAAAGATTTTCATACAAAAACAAGCAAGCTGGAGAAGGAAATGTACAAAACGAACAAAACCATACAAGACATGAAAATAGAAATAGAAACAATAAAGAAAACACAGTCAGAGTTAAAAGAGGAAGTGGAGAACCAAGGGAAGAGAACAGGAACTACGGATGTGAGTATCAACAATAGGATGCAAGAGATGGAAGACAAGATCTCAGGCATGGAAGATTCAGTGGAAGAAATCAGTACAACATCCAAGGAAAATGAGAAGGCTAAAAAATCTCTCACCCACAACATCCAAGAAATCAAGGACACAATGAAAAGACGGAACCTAAGAATTATAGGTATAGAGGAAAGAGAGGACTCCCGATTCCAAGGTCCAGGAAATATTTTCAACAAAATCATAGAGGAAAACTTCCCAAACCTGTAGAGATAGATGCTAATACAATTCCAAGAAGCATACAGAACACCAAACAGATTAGATCAGAAAAGAAACTCCTCTCGCCACATAATAATTGAAACACCAAATGTACAGGACAAAGAAAGAATATTAAAAGCTGTAAGAGAAAAAGGTCAAGTCACATACAATGGTAGACCCATCAGAATTACACCTGACATCTCCCCAGAAACGTTAAAAGCTAGAAGGGCCTGGTCAGATATACTACAAGTCCTGAGAGATCATAGGTGCCCAGCCAGACTACTTTACCCAGCAAAACTCTCTATCAACATAGATGGAGAAAACAAGATATTCCAAGACAAAATCAAATTTAAACAATATCTACTCACAAACCCAGCCCTACAGAAAATCCTAGAAGGAAAATCCCAACCCAGAGAAGAAAACTTAACCCAAGAAAACAAAGGGAATAGAAAACCCCTCAGCAACTAAAACAAAAGAGGCACAGGACCACCACCTATACCAAACTAATGGGAAATAACAACCCCAGGTCACTAATATCCATCAACATCAATGGACTCAACTCCTCAATAAAAAGACATAGGTTTACAGAGTGGATCCTCAAGCAATACTCTTCCTTATGGTGTATACAAGAGACACATCTAACTACGAAAGATAGACACTGCCTCAGAGTAAAGGACTGGGAAAAGGTTTTCCAAGCAAATGGACCCAGGAAGCAAGCTGGAGTAGCCATCCTAATATCAAACAAAACAGACTTCCAACTGAAGTTAATGAAGAAAGACAAAGAAGGGCACTATATACTCATTAAAGGGAATATTTATCAAGAGGAAATCTCAATACTGAACATCTATGCCCCAAATACAAAGGCACCTACTTTCGTAAAAGAAACACTTCTAAAACTTAAAGCGCAGGTCGATCACAACACATTAGTAGTGGGAGACTTCAACACCCCACTCACAACACTGGACAGATCATCAAGACAGAAGACAAACAGAGAAATATTGAGTCTAACAGAGATCATGAAACAAATGGACCTAACAGATATCTACAGAACGTTTCACCCAAACACAAAGGAATACACCTTTTTCTCAGCACCCCACGGAACCTTCTCCAAAATCGACCAAATAGTTGGTCACAAGGATAGTCTCAATAGATACAAGAAAATTGAAATAACACCTTGTATCTTATCAGACCACCACGGAATAAAGCTGGTCTTCAACAGCAAAAGAATCAACAGAAAGCCTACACACACATGGAAATTGAACAGATCCTTACTGGATGACCACTGGGTCAGGGAAGAAATTAAGAAGGAAATCAAAGACTTCCTAAAATCCAACGACAATGAAGACACAACATACCCAAACCTATGGGATACATTGAAAGCTGTGCTACGAGGAAAGTTCATAGCACTAAGTGCTTTCAAAAAGAAAATTGTGACAGCTCATATTAGTGAACTAACAGCTAAGCTGGGTGAATTGGAAAAAAAAGAAAAAACACTCCCAAGAAGAGCAGAAGGCAGGAAATCATCAAATTTAGGGCTGAAATCAACAACTTAGAATCAAAAAGAACTATACAAAGAATCAATGAAACCAAGAGTTGGTTCTTTGAGAAAATTAACAAAATAGACAGACCCCTAGCCAAATTAACTAAAAGGCAAAGGGAAAGAACCCAAATCAATAAAATCAGAAATGAAAAGGGAGAAATAACAACAGACATTGAGGAGATCCTGAAAATATTCGGGCATTACTTTAAAAGCAATATTCCACTAAATTTGAAAACCTAAGTGAAATGGACAATTTCCTCGATAAATTCCACCTACTTAAACTAAATCAAAATCAGATTAACAGCTTAAACAGCCCAATAACACCCAAGGAAATAGAAACAGTCATTAATAATCTCCCAACCAAAAAAAGCCCAGGGCCAGATGGCTTTAGCATGGAATTCTACCGGACCTTCAAAGAGGAACTAACACCATTACTTTTCAAACTCTTCCACCACATAGAAACAGAAAGAACCCTGCCAAACTCATTCTATGAGGCTACTGTCATTCTGATTCCTAAACCACACAAAGACCCAACAAAGAAAGAGAACTTCAGACCAATCTCCCTCATGAACATAGATGCAAAAATACTTAATAAAATACTAGCAAACCGAATCAAGAACACATCAAAAGTATCATACACCATGATCAAGTAGGCTTCATCCCTGGAATGCAGGGATGGTTCAATATACGAAAGTCTATCAATGTAATTCACCACATAAACAAGATGAAAGAAAAAAACCACATGATAATCTCGCTAGATGCAGAAAAAGCATTTGACAAAATCCAACACCCCTTCATGCTAAAAGTTCTGGAGAGAACGGGCATACAAGGACCATACCTAGAAATAATAAAGGCAATATAGAGCAAGCCAGTAGTCAACATCAAATTAAATGGAGAGAAGCTTGAAGCATTTCCTCTAAACTCAAGGAAAAGACAAGGATGTCCACTTTCACCATATCTCTTCAATATAGTACTTGAAGTCCTTGCTAGAGCAATAAGACAACTAAAGGAGATCAAAGGGATAAAAATTGGAAATGAAGAAGTCAAATTATCCCTATTCACATATGATATGGTAGTATACATAAGCGACCCCAAAAACTCCACCAAAGAACTCCTACAGCTGATAAACAACTTCAGCAAGGTGGCTGGATACAAAATTAACTCAAAAAAAATCAGAAGCCCTTCTTTATACAAGAAACAAGCATACCGAGAAAGAAATAAGGGAAACAACCCCCTTCACAA
>CAJQZJ010033271.1:1404778-1617389 GCA_907164525.1 Lophiomys imhausi
CATTGGGAAGGTATACTGGGCCATTTAACTCTCATAAATGTGGCATACTTATATCTGTTGTTTTGTATAATACTTACTGTTATAAGAGAAGGAACCACCTGTTGGACTGAAAGGGGAAACTTCTGGGGGGAAGAGGGTGGAAGGGCGGGATAGGAAGGGGGAATAGGGAGGGGTTTGTGACTGAGATGTAACTTGAAGAAAAATAAAGTATTTAAAAAAAAAAGACAGAGAGTCCTGCTAAAATTTACGATGTGATAATTTCTATACTAGAAAAACAAGTTTCCTTACAGGATTGAGAGGAGTATTGTATTAGTTATTTCCCCATCACTGTGACAAAACAATATGAGCAAAGTGACTTGTAATATAAAATGTTTGATTAAGCTTACAATTTCAGAGGGTTAGAGTCCATGAAAGTGAAGCAAAGGCATGGTAGCAGAAATAGCTGAGAGCTTTCATCTTAATCTTTAGTTAGAAGTCAGAGCAAGAGCCACACTTAGGATTGTGTGAATTATTTGAAGCTTCAAATCTGTCCCCAACTATAACACCTCCTTCAACAAGACCACATTTTCTAAATCCTTCTGCAACAGTTCTACCAGTTAGGGATTGAGTATTGAAACACATGAGTTTATGGGGACTATTTTTATTCAATCCACCTCTAGTATCAATTTCAGTGCTGATATCCGTTTCATTACATATTCCCAAGTTTTAAATGACTTAGAATATTGCCAGTTGCTTTACAGGAAGACCTGAAGTGGGCAAGTGAACTTCCTGGAGACGGCCCACTGTTTTGCATGGATTTAAATTGGAAAGGCATGGCCCCAGGAACTTCGTCCCAAGATTGTTTCTTGCTGGTAATGTGCCTTTCTGCATTTGTCATTGTTATATTATATATATAAAACCTCTGGCATGCTGTTATTGGTCATGGGGAGTCACTCACTGCCTATTAGTTCATAGGTATCCATTCTGTTGTACAAATTTCTTTCAGACCAATATGAAGATATATTTCCTTGAAATAATGCTGTTTAGATAAATTGATGATTTTATAATTTCAGATAATGATTTTATAGAATTCTTGGTTTGATCCAAGTAGTTTTAAGCTCCCCATGTAGAATAGAAAAAGTTGCAAATGAATTCAGTGAGTTTTCATGTTAGGAACACTTATATTGCACAGGAAGGAAAATAGGCTTGGAACAAATTTATGACCAAGGAAAACATTTACTCTAGGTTAGGATGAAGGATGAGATCATAGGTGTTGGTGTGTACAATGATAAGGAAAGTCATGTACTAGGGATGGGTAATTTTACCTATGACATAAAAACTATTGCTACTACTTTTAACTTATAATGAGTTTATAGATAAAACTACTGTTTTGAACATATAATGAGCTTGTGGAATAAAAGAATAGATAAAAAATATCTAATGAGTTACTAGTCTCAATTGAAAAACGTGTAACTTCTTAAATTTTGTTAACCTATGACATAAACTATTGCTTTGAACTCACAATGAACTTGTAGAATGTAAGAATATTTAGATAGGTACACACTTTAATAGAAACATATGAAATCAGTAACCCTGCTATGACTCCCTCTTGGTAATCAATAATCATCCCGTAACTCTTTCTTGTGTAATGGTTTTATCTGTTTTTGGGATAATTGATTTCATGACTATAAGGTAATTTTCCTTCTGACATAGAGAACTTTGTCTTAGGAGGTATAAAAAGGTGAAGAGACCAAATAAAATTGTAGGTAGTTAGAATTGGAGGTTTGTTCTATTCTCCATCTGCCAAAGATGTGTCTGTCAGTCTGTGTGTCTGTTAATATGTATGTATGTGTGAGTGTGTAATTCCTTCCCCTTTTTCTTTTTCTTTCTCTCTGACCCCTGAAGAGTTAAAGATTTCAGAGTCTTTTGTGGTCCCAGGGAACACCACCACCATATTATTCAGGTTTTTCTTCTAGTCGCCTGCCATTATCAGCAGAGGTTCCTGCTGGGTATCATCAATATCCAACCTCACTTGTCAGAAGCTATCAGTTCTGTACCATGAGGAGTTAATTCTCATCAGTTACAAGCAGTACTGACTCCAGTGACCAGAAACTATTAGGTCTGGCCCGCTTTGACAACTCTACATCCCACCTCAGTTTATCCTGTGTATCAAAGCTGGCCTTTGACTGAATACCTCTGAAAATCCTACTATATATAAAATGACATTATATGAACATATGTTTGAATAGTATATGAAATACAGTGTTTGGTCTTTGTAATATTCATTTAAAGGTCCTATTCATTGCTCCTTGCCTCTGATTTTGCACTGAGTTTATAGAGCCAAGACAATATTGGCATTACTTCTCAATGGGTTGAAAGGTTCTTGTACAATATACTTGTCTTTAGTAATTCTGGGCTTTGTAAATGATGAAGTCCAGATCAGCCTATGGAGCAGATTGCCACATACAACAAGCCCAAAGCAGTTACAGTTCATTGAACTAATGTTTATTAGTGAGAATTAAATTCTCATTATTTCATGATTCTGTGATTTCTCACATTTTTTATTCACTGGGATAGTAGACTTGTTGATAGTATTCATAGTACACCTAGCTCTTCTCTGAGCCTGTTATGTTTTATATCTATCTCACAGTGTTCTAATAATTATGACTCTTTTTTCCTCTTAAATATATAGAGTATACCCTTTGTGACTGTTTTCCTTTGCTGGAACAGAATATCTAAGAAAATCAGCTTAAAGTATGAAAGATTTATTTTGTTCCTTGTCTTGAAGACATTGCCATGTGACCTCAATGATTATTGCCCCTTGGGCAAGAAAGAAAATGTTACTACTTCATGCTGGACAATAAAGAGGGAGAAAAAGAAAGGGCTGGGTTCCCATTGTAGTTCCTTCAAGGGACCTACCCTCAATGACTTAATAGCCCTCCTAAATATTCTACCATCTCTCATTTCTGCCATTATCTGGAGTCTAAGCCTTAAATTCAATGTTTGGTAGATTATTTCAATCATCTAAGCTTCATTTTAATTACTTCTTACTATATGAAGCATTGTCCAAATCTGATGATAAAATGTAGACCCGTGTTTACCTATGCAATTCTGTCACATTGTTGATTTCATTGTAGTGGTTCTCATAATTTACAATAGCACATTTTCTTAGTGTCTTAAGCTGATTTTTTTTTGTGAGATTAAATGATTTGTCAGTATTTTTTCTTTGAAACTACAATAAAACTCAGAACTAATCTTTTAATATGTTAATGGACAAATGAACTCTGAGAAGTGGTTATGGCACACATTTACTACACCCACAAACACTGTAGAAAGTGTAGGAAGTCAGGATGAGCTTTTCTAGTTCCATCCATTTGGCTGCAAATTGCATAATTTCATTGTTCCTGATAGCTGAATAATATTCCATTGTGTAGATGTACCACAGTTTTTTAACCCATTCTTCGGTTGAGTGACATCTGGGTTGTTTCCAGTTTCTAGCTATTACAAATAAGGCTGCTATAAACATAGATGAGGAAACTTCCTTATGATTCTGTGAAGAGGCATTTGGGTGTATACCCAGAAGTGGTATGGCTGGGTCCTGTGGCAGAGCTATTCCAAGTTTTCTAAGATATTGCCAGACAGATCTCCATAGTGGTCGCACAAGCCTGCATTCCCACCAGCAATGGAGTAGGGTACCCCTTTCTCCACACCCTCGCCAGCATGTGCTGTCATTTGAGTTTTTGATCTTAGCCATTCTGACAGGTGTGAGATGGAATCTCAGAGTCGTCTTGAGTTGCATTTCTCTGATGATTAAGGATGTTGAGCATTTCTTCAAGTGTCTCTCAGCCATTAGGGATTCCTTTGTGAATTCTCTATTTAGCTCGGTCCCCCATTTTTTTGATTGGATTATTTGGTTTCTTGGCATTTAATTTCTTGAGTTCTTTGTAGATTTTGGATATTAGCCCTCTGTCAAATGTGGGGTTGGTGAAGATTTTCTCCCAATCTGTAGGCTGCCGTTTTGTTCGAATAACAGTTCTTTTGCCTTACAGAAGCTTTTCAGTTTCATGAGGCCCCATTTATTGATTGTTGATCTCAAGTCCTGAGCTGTTGGTGTTCTGTTCAGGAAGTTGTCGACTGTGCCAATTAGTTCGAGGGTTTATCCCACTTTTTCTTCTAGTAGATTTAGTGTGACTGGCCTTATGTTAAGGTCTTTGATCCACTTGGACTTAAATTTTGTACAAGGGGATAAGTATGGGTCTAACTTCATTCTTTTACAAATGGACATCCAGTTGGACCAGCACCATTTGTTGAAGATACTGTCCTTCTTCCATTGTGCCATTTTGGCTTCTTTGTCAAAAATTAGGTGGCCATAAGTATGTGGGTCTATTTCTGTATCTTCAATTCGATTCCATTGATCTACTGGTCTGTTTCTATACTGTTTCTATGCTGTTTTTACAACTATTGCTCTGTAGTACAGCTGGAAATCTGGGATGGTAATACCTCCAGATGTTTTTTTTTGTTATTGTACAGGATTGATTTAGCTATTCTGGGCTTTTTGTTGTCCCATATGAAATTGAGAATAGCTCTTTCCTAGTCTATAAAAAAATTGTGTTGGTATTTTCATAGGAATTGCATTGAATCTATATAGTGCTTTTGGTAACCCAGACTCAGAAGAACGCATATGGCATCTATTCACCTATAGTAGGATTTTAGCTATATAGTAGAAGGTATCGATACTACAACTAACACACCAAAGGGAACTTGTACATAGACTTCTTATTTTTAATTTTTAATTTTTATTTATTTTTATATATTAGTTTTTTTTTCTATTTTTCAGTCTTTTTTTATCTATTTTATGCTTATTGGTTTATTTGTTTAGTAGTTCTCTCTCCTGGGCAACGAGACACTTTTCACTGATGGTACTGCTTTGTAGACCCCCAATGAATGAAGAGGCTCTTGGCCCTCATATGACCTCTCAACTGAGATAAGGGACTGTTATATAAGGACACCCCACCCCAGAGAAATGGGATGGAAGGGTTAGGAGGTACAGAAAGAAAATGAAATGTGATGTTTCGGCCTTTTACTACTAATTGTCATAAACTGTTTAGGATAATTAAGAAATGCAAACTAATGGTTATGCAAGATGGTCATTCTGTTAGGTACTATGACAGCCTATTATAGTTACTTTCTAAGCTAATCAGAAATAAACCTGCTAAGAGACAAGCAACATCTGCTTACCCTAATAGAAGAGATAGATAGGGCCTCTTCAAAAACCTCAAGAGCTCTGCACAATATGGTATTCAAAGATGTTTTTGTAACTTTAGATTTTTTTTATATCAAGACATATCAACTCCTGACAACACCCCTTATTCTCCTTCAAGTAGAAGATGAGCATCGAAGAATCTCCAGTGGGAGATGATTGAATTAGTCGCAAGCCTATCTCTTGGTAGGAAAAGCCCCCTGTTCCAACTGTAGACAGAATGCTGTCCAAAAAGGACAAAACCTGGAAGCAGGTAATTCAACAGCCTAGCTCTGCCAAGACAGGGTAGGTACATCCTTCATAACCCCTGCTCTACAATCAATGTGTGTCAGAGAAACGGGGCCAAATGACTGAAGATCGATGCTGTAATGTATGGAGAGGAAATGGGAACTGTCCAGGCAGCCAGTGGTATGTCATTTCTTAGTATGGGAAGCTGCAGGCCCTGTACTTCCTATAAAATCAGATATATTTATCCCTCTCAGGTCTCTGAGGTGGTTGAAGAACAGATAGCTAGAGTCTCATAATTAAATTTTGAGTTGTTTAGGAGTCAAGAGAGTGTTATAGATCTAAGAAGATACTTTTAAAATTGTGTTGCAAGTTAGTATGAATGTTGAGTCAGATATAGAACTTTAAACTCATGGAGATGGTTAGATAGTAGAATGTTAAAGTCAGGTACCAAATGCATATGTACTGGACATTGGGAATGTACGTTAAGCCATATAACCCTCATAACTCTGGCCTAATTACCTCTGTTGTACTGTATTGTATTTGTTATTATAAGAGAAAGAGCCATTTGTTGGACTGAAAGGGGAAACTGTAGGGGGAAATAAGATATACCTTAAACTTAAAAGAAAAAAAAAAAGGGAAGAGGATGGGCGGATGAGGGTGGGAGAGTGGGACTGGAGGAGGAATAGGGAGAGGACTGCGATTGAGATGTAACTTGAAGAAATGAAAAATTAAGGAAAAAAATAAATAATAAAAAAGAAAGTGTAGGAACCTCAAACATGTTTAACTAATTCATTAAATTAAAAAATGTATTTTCTATGGTTATAAATTTATTTTTTCACTTTAAATATTCTATTATATTAACTTTTGAAAGTTCAACATATACCATAAGCTCTTTGATATTTTGACAATTCTAAGACAAAATTCCAAAGGGTTGTCAAGTATATGTACATTTACATATCTCAATGACTCTTTTCCTACAACCTAACATCTTGGTGTTTTTTAGATCAGTAGTTAAGAGAGATTTCATATTAGGAATAGATTTATATTCAGCAAATTCTGGTTATAATGGTGCATTTATACATCAATTTTTCTCAGCTTGACATTTTGTTCACAATTTTCTCACAAAACTTGATAACATGTGTGCACCATCCTGTGATTTATTTCTTCCAAATCACTTAGCTTTGATAGTATATTGTAAAAGTCCAGGACAGGGGTTTATTTTCATTGTTTTGTTCCATTTTCTTTCCAGTCACCATATAATTATATTTAAAATTTATAGATAAAAAGCATGAATTCTTACAAAATATATACATACAGCTGAAGCAAATCTGAAGTATATGCAATACTTTTATATCATGGATAAAAATTTCACTTAAGTATCTGCCAGTTTCTTTGAGTTAATCATTTCTTTAACACTGTATAAAAAACTGGATGTATGTTTTGTACTCAACATTTCTCCTTTTCTACAGTTACTTTTCTCATTTATATCAGTATTAGTTAAAAAAAAACTCCAGGACTCAAATTATAACATGACAAAAACTACAGAGCAACAAACACGTATTAGGTATTGTGTATTTTATATAAATATATAACAAGTAATTTACAAACACTTCATAATAAATCTTGAGCTCAATGAAATATTTGTTATTTTTTTCTGTCATTTGTATTTCTGTGGTGTGGATATGTTGAGCTTTAAATTTGTTATACTTTCATACTTAATTCCATCCCACTTAGTCACCTTTATTTTTCTCCAAAAATAATAATCAACAAAATTAAAATTCATAGATGCAAAGCAGATTAAACAAAGGCATTCTTTATTTTTAACTTTCCCAAACTTTTGATTCTCAAGTGATAAGATTTCTCTTATTTTCCTCTCTTGTTTTATTTTCTTTTTTTTTTTTTGGAATATGTTTTCTCTGTCACTTCATTGAAGTAGAATACACTATGCTGTTGATGATGACTTTGAACTCCTGATTCGCCTGCTTCAACTTCCCATATTCTGAGATTACCTGTATACGGCATCATGTACACCTCTCAATTGATACATTTTCAAGCAATCTTCATCTATTTAAAATGACTAATCATCACTCGTAGGCTTCAGTTTATCTCCTGAGTTTAATTCCATCATTCCTGTCACTACCTGACTTTCTTTGCAATTTGCAAGGTCATTACATCCCATACTGAACTAAGCTAAGAATTTTATTCCCAACTCTGGCATGGTAGGTGGTATAAACCTTTAATTAATCCCAGCACTTGGAAGATAGGGCTAGGTTGACATTTATGAGATTCAGCCAGCCTGGTCTACATGGTGAGTTTCAGGATAGTCAAGCAAACATAAACAAACAAAACACTGCAAAAGAAACAAAAAATTAATTATTATCTTACCTAACAACAATTTCTTTTTCCAAATTTACATTTTATCACATACAAATGCATACAAACATTACATTTGATTTAATTTTAATTATTTTATTCATTCATTCATTCATTTATTGCATGTGGGGGGAGGAGTGGAATAATGTGCCATGGTTGTGCATATGGAGGTCATAGTTGAGATTTATAGTGCTAACAAAAAAGCATGTTATAATAATTTTAGTTACTGTGGTTTGATAGTCTTATTTCCCTTCAAGACCCATGAATTGTAAGCTTGATTGCAAGGTGTTTTTATGAGGTTGTAGAATCTCTGTGATATGGACTGTGGTCAGAGTTTTGTGGGTCACAATGATACATCTTTGAAATGATTGTACCTAGAACCCAAGTCTTTTCTCCCTTTCTTTTTTTTTCCTTGCCATAAACTAAGTATTGTTTATTTGCCACGTACTTTCACCATTGACATTTGACACACCACCAATGACCTTAGAGAAACAGACCAAACTGATGATACCTTGGAATCCCCCAAATCAGGAGCCAAATAAGCCTTTTGTCAACCAATTAGCTTAGGTATTTTCATAGTTAGCAACAGTCTTGAAGAGTGATTTTAAAATTCATAAATCTCTATTGGTTTACTTAGTTTTATCTATTGTTTATGATCTCCTTATATCATTGTATGGTTCTGAAAAATGTGTAATGACCAAAGTCTCTGCAAAAGAGTGTGAAGGTTTATTGCTAGCCTTTAATTACACGTGCGCACATGTACACACACACACACACACACACACACACACACACACTCCCCAAAACTATTCACTGTTCTTAGAATAAAAAAAGAAGGACTTTTCCAAGCTGATATTTACAAACTACAGACTGTATTATACACTGATCCAATCTTCCTTGTACATATCTGTAAGATATTCATCTAGGGCCATAACTTCACTAGCTTTATGCTAGTCTGCTGTCATCTGTCACAAAACACTTATTTATTGAAAGATGATTTAAGATATGAACTACCACTACATCATTTAAACATTTATTATGGGCACTAATCTCTGCAATTCTTGTACTGATGAATTATTGCTTCTGTTTTATATTTTTGGTTTCAGCTTTTCGATGTTTTTCTACTTAGCCCTTCATGTAACCACTTTACTCCATAAAAGAAAGAATATCCATCATAATTCTGCCAAACTCTATTTATATGTACCCCAACTCTATATTGATGGGCCAAGGCATAACTTCTGTATGAATTGGTGAATGTATTAAGTCTTTTCTGACATAATATTATTTATTAGTTGGTCTCCATAAAATCTATTATATAGAGAATATGATTACTTTTATGTGCCTTGTTGTTTCTTTAAATTTATTATATCTAATGTTCCTCAAAAGTTCTGATTATTTTCACCTTCTATTGCAGTTTTAGAATTGTCACATATTTTAAAAGGAAAATATTGAAGGAAAAAATCTTAAAAATTGTATTAAAAATGAAAATAGTCAGAATTTTTGAGGATCATTAGATATTACTTTCAATTATTGGATTTTATGTCTTCAGAGGCTTAAGTTTTGCAACTAAATACAAACTCATGTTTTTTTTCCACTGTGGTATTAACCTAAATTTCATGTACATTTTTCAATTAGTAAATAATACTCTAATTGTCTGCTTATTTATCTTGCTATATGAAAATTCCAGGCTCTATTCACCATTGACACAGATAAAAATAGACTTGATTGATACCTCAACAATGGTGTACATTACACTAATTATGGCTGTCTTTTTCCTATTGGTCAAGTACAGCAACTTAGACCTTGTACAACTTAGACCACTGCCAAAAAATTAAAAATAAAGATACTCCAATACAAAATCGAACCTATGAGGTTTACAATGTTGTCTACTAGTAAATCTACTGCTATCTTTGTTTTTTAAATTTATCTTTCTGTGTTTGTTTATTTCAAATCTTTTTATTTTAATTTAAGTTTATTTATTTATTCATTTTACATCTTGAAAATAGTCCCGTACCTCCCCTCCTCTGGGGCCTGCCTTTCTGCCTCCTTCCTTCCTGGGATCTCCGTCCTCAGAAAAGGGGAGCCCCATACCATTCCACCACTGCACATCAATTCACATGAGGACTGAGTGCTTCCATTCCACTGAGACCAGGCACCACAGCACCATTAGGAGGAAATGTTAAAACTGCAGGCATCAGTCCATGTCAGAGACAACCTCCGCTCCACTTGCTATGGGACCCACATGATGACCAAGCTGCCTATCGGTTACATATGTGTAGGAGAGCCTAAGTCCAGTTCATGCCTGCTCTTTGATTGGTGCTTCAGTCCCAGTGAGCCCCCATGGGGCAAGCTTAGTTGTCTCTGTTGGTCTTCTTGTGGAATTCTTTTTTAAAATTATTTTTCTTTATTAAAGTTACAACTTTTCAAAAAATGTTTACTTATTAGTTCAAGTTACATCTTCATCACAGTTTCCTCCTTCCTCCCCTCCCAGTACCACCATCCCACCTTCTCCTCCTTCTCCCACCTATCCTACTCCTTTGATTGGGGCGGTCCTACATATCAGAATCTAAGAGCTTCCTCTTGCACTGGGGGCCTACATGCCAGGTCCACTAGGACAAAGTGTCCCACTAGCAGGTAACAAAGTCTAAGTTCCTGTTCCTTTCGATCTGTTGGTTGTAGGATAGTTATCCTGTACTATATGGCTAAAAATCCAGTTATAAGTGAATAGATGCCATGTGCATCTTTCTGGGTCTGAGTTAGCTCACCCAGGATGAGCTTTTCTAGTTCCTTCCATTTAGCAGCAAATTGCATGATTTTCTTGTTTCTGATAGCTGAGTAGATTCCATTGTGTAACATTATCAGTTTTTTTTTATCCATTCGTTGGTTGAGGGACATCTGGGTTGTTTCCAGTTTTTAGTTATTAAAAATAAAGCTGCTATGAACTTAGATGGACACAAAGAAAGCCTCAATAGAAACAAGAAAATTGAAATAACCCCTTGTATCTTATTGTGTGGAGTTCTTTTACCCTCCAGTTCATTCTATTCTTCCTTCCATTCTTCCACGAGACATTTGCACTCTGCCTAATGTTTGACAGTGAGTCTCAGCCTGTTTGGATCCTCAACTGCATGGGGTTTCTCAGATGAGAAATATGCTATGCTCCTGTCTGTATGCATAGCATTATATCATTAATAGTGATAGAGGTGGGCTATCTACCTTGGTATAGATCTCAGGTTGGAGCCATTATTGGTTGGACATTCTCTCAAGTTATAGTATATCTTTGGATTTCTTGTATACAAGGTAACTTTTGGGTTGAAGATTTTGTGGGTGGGTTGGTAACAATTCTTTCTAATACTTAACAATTTCTATCATTTCCACCACTTCATCAAGAATTCTTACCCTCACACTCCACTAAGGAATCCCAGAGTCTCTATTTCTTTTAACAAGGAGTATTGTTTTGTTTTGCATTGTTTTCCAATGATCTAGAATCTCTGCCAATAATGCAAAATAAGTAGCTCTAAATATACTGACCATGTGTTTAAACAAATTTTCCTCCTACAGCCTTCTTCCTTTTATTGGCCAACATCTTCATGATGTATTCAACAGGTTCATAGTCATATTAACAGTGTCTTCTAATTCTTTCTTCAGTAGAAACCATATATCTCTTTATCTTCTGGTCTTTTAGTCCATCTGGTTATAGTTAGAATATACTATAGACAGAACAAGGGTTTACCTCAGGTGAAATTAATATCCTTTTCCACTCATGGCAAGGAAAAAGTTGCTTCTTCTATCAGTACAGAAGATGGATGAAATTTTAGTTTCTTTGAATCATTTATACTTGTATACAAAATATCTTTTAAAGATTTTTCCTTTAAGATAATTGAACTATAAGTAAGAAACCAAGGCTCTGCATCTCATTTTTGTGATTCAATTTTATTTCATAGAACATAAAATTTGCAGATTCTTTGGCTCTTTGATATATATATATATATCATAAAGTTTATGTTGTTTAAACAAAATTTATTATTTTTTGAGATTTCTGTAGATCATCTAACAATGTATATCCTATTATAACTCTAAAATCTATATTATTCAGAAGCAATAAATAAGATTTCAGCTGAAGAAACTTTTTCAATCTATGACTCTTGTCAACTTACCAACTGTATGCCTTCTGAGTATTTGTAATGGAGCAATCTTATTTCCCTAAAGTTTTATAATAGGTTTGTTACAATAACTTTGTTAGAATTACTTCTTAATTCTTTACTTTGAAAGAACACATGTTACTTCCAAAAATCAATCCAGAAACAAAAACTATTAAACAAATTTTTGATGTTTTTACGATCTGAGCTTGTAGTTTGAATGAGAAATATCTCTGTATGTTCATAGAATTGAAAACTTGTTCTATCTAGTGCTATTGGGAAGTTTTTGAAACCCTGAGGAAGTACAGGCCAGCTGGAGGAAGTATGCCACTAGGGACAGATTTTAAGGCTTTATTGCCCATTCCACTTCCTGACCACTCACTGTCCAGATTATAGATGCAATGTGAAGTACTACTTCCCACTCCTGCTGCCAGTGAGAAGTGGAAAAATAGAAAAACAACAGCTGCACCAGCAACAAGACATAAGCATTATCAAATTCTTCACAGATCAGGGAAATTCAGCTTGCTTTTCAGAAAATGTCAGTGAATAAAGGGTAATGATATCCTGAACAACGGAATTATTTTCATGCTAGTTGTCAAGGCAATCTTTATTTCTCTAATTTGCACAAACATATTTGTGTGCCAGTAGCTTACTTTTTAAGGCATTGTCCTTTACTATAATCTATTCTCATCTCGTTGTTTTTAAAGAAATTACGAATGTAAACTAAGAATTTAGCTCACTTGAGTGATGAAGACCAGCATGCTCGTTGTGTGGCTTAACACAGTCAAGGGAAGATCTTGAACATGATGGAGTACAAGAGACAAAAGTAAGATGACATCTTGCTTAGCAAGTGAGCAAATACCTTCTTGATTAGTACTGGCACATTCTCTCCACTTTCCGCTCTTCCACTGATAGCTTGAACCTCTGTAGACTCTGTGCACGCTGCCACTGTTTCGATGAGTTCATGTGTGCAATAGTCCTCTTGTGTTTAGAAAACACTTTTCGGAGTCACTCACCACTTCTGGCTGCTACAATATTTCTGTGTTGTCTTCTGCATAGATCTCTGATATTTGAGAGGTTTCAGTTGGGTATATTAACCACATTCCAGTGCAGGCCCCTTGTCTAGAATAGTTAACCAACACAGAATAAACTTCACTTTTTTTTTTTCTTATGGGTTTTTTTCTTTCCGCTTTTCTTGTAGACTTTTGGTTTGTTTTAGTTTTCATGATAGATTTTTAGTTAGTTTGCTTTTGTTTTTGATATGAAAGCAAGGGAAATAAAATAAAATTGGGTGGGTATAGCGGTGGGGAGGATCTAGGAGGAGGTGGAGGAGTAAACATGTCAGAAAAGTAGAATATAATTGGATTATCCAGGTTGTCTTAATAATGAGAACATTTAAACATAGAGAGGTCTCTTTAACAGGGGGCCCACACTGAGATACAGGGTCCCATGTACTGAAGCCCAGTGTTCTAAGGTTTTCCCTGTTCATATAGCAGATAGTACTGATGGCACCAACAGATAAGAAACAAGGAAATGGGAAAAACAACTGCAAGAAATTGGATTCTGCCTCCATCCTGAATGCACTTTGTAAGAATCCTTCTCAGAGCAGATAAGTTGATATCTGCCTTGAGAAATTTAGAGTTTAAAACCTAAATAAATCAATCTGAACTTTTGGTGAATAACTTTGAGACATATATACCTGCTATATTAAGCTGGTAAGTTTGGTAATTTGTTATAGCATTAAGAGAATATGGATACTGAGAAAAGTTAGTTACAGCTAAGGACATCTTTTATTGTCACACTGTTCCAAGCTTCTATTTGTGCAAGGATCGAAGGGGATGTGAGGAAGCAAGAGCTGTATGATGAGCTTGGAAACAGTGGAGAAAAGGGAGAAACAAATCTCAATGGGTAAATTCCTAGGTTAGAAGACTGAGCAGGTAGGAAACAATTCATCAGAATTATGTGCCTAAATTAACTCCAACCATTAGGGTTGAAACAAATACTTCTTTAAAGGCATTTTATTCATCTAATGAGATTATCATGTAGTTTTTGTCTTTCAATATTTATGATGTATGGCATTTATGGATTTAGATATGCTTAACAATTCCTGAATCTTTGGGTTTAAGTCTACATCCTTGATCATGATGGACAATATTTTTGGTATGTTATTGGATTTGGCTTGCAAGTATTTTATTGGGTATTTTTGTATCTACAGTTAAAAAAAACGGCATGTTAAAGTCAGGTGCCAAATACAAATGGACTGGACATTGGGAATGTATGTTAAGCCATATAACTCTCATAATTGTGGCCTATTTATTTCTGTTGTTCTGTATTGTATTTATTGTTATAAGAGAAAGAGCCATTTTTTGGACTGAAAGGGGGAGCTACTGGGAGGAAAAGATATACCTTAAACCAAAAAAAAAAAAAAACTCTTATAACAATAGGAAGAGGATGGGGAGTTGAGGGGGAAGAGGGTGTGAGGGTGGGACTGGAGGGGGGCGTAGGGAGGGGATTGTGATTGAGATGTAACTTGAAGAAATAAAAAATAAATTAAAAAAAGAAAAAACAAAAAGTGAAAAAGAGGGCAGTGACTGTAAAAAAAAATTGGCATGTAAATCTCTTTGTTGGGTCTTTGTGTGGTTTTGTTGGCAGGGTAACTGTATCCTAATGAATATGGCAATGTTTCTTCTGTTGCTATTTTGTGAAATAATTTGAGGAGTGTTGGTGGTAGCTCTTTAAAAAGTCTGGAAGGATTCTGCACAAAAGTCATCTGTCCCTGAGATTTTGCTGATGTTTCCTTTTTGGTTAAGAGATTTTGAAGGGGTTGTAAGCTGTTTAAATTGCTTGTCTGTTCTTGGCTTAACTTTGGCAAGTGCTATGTATCTAGAAAATTATCCATTTCTCTTAGATTTTTGAATTTGGTGCAGTTCAATTTTTTCAAGTATATCCTTATGAGTTTCTGGATTTCTTCACTGTCTTTCTTTTCATTCCTAATTTTGTTAATTTGGATCTTCTCTCTTTGTCTATTAGTTAATTGGGATAAGGATTTAACAAGTTTATTAACTTTTCTCAAAGAACTAACTCTTTTTTATTGTTTCCTTTTATCGTTGTATTGTTGTTTGATTATTCCTATTTCATTTTTGCCGTGAGGTGGATTATTTTTTCACACCTTCTCCTTTTGGGTGAGATTTCTTCTTATCTTCTACAGGTTTCAGGTATGATGCTCAGTTGACAGAATGTGGTCTCTCAATTTTTCTTTTAAAGTAAGCACTTAGTACAATGAACTTGCCACTTAGAAGCAACTTCATTGTGTCCCACGTGTTTGGGTATGTCATGCATTCATTTTCATTCAATTCTACAAAGACTTATTTATTCCTAATTTTCATCTTGATGTATTTTTTATTCAGTGGTTAGTTGTTCAATTTTCATGAGTTTGTAAACTTTCTGTTGTTGATATCCAAGTTTCATATGTGGTGATCATACAGAATGCTCAGTATTATTTCAAATTTCTTATATCTGTTGAAACTTCCTTTATAACCTAGTATGTGTTCAAATTCAAAGAAAATTCTAGGAGGTGCTGAGAAAAACTCTATTCTTTTGTGTTTGGGTAAAAATTTCTGTAAGTATCTGTTAGGTCAATTTGATTTATAATATCAGTCAGAACCAGAATTTCTCATTTATTTTTTTCTGGATTATCTATCTATTTTGTGTTTTGAGGTCTCACATTATTGATGTGTGAAGGTCAGTTTGTGATTTAATCTATACTATAGTAGTATTTCTTTTATGAACTTGAGTGCCCTAATGTTTGGTGTACAGATGTTAGGAATTGAAAAATCCGGTTGGTAGACTTTTTCTCTAATGAGTATGTAATGTCTTTCCCTATCTTTTCTGATTAGTTTTGGTTTAAAATCACCTTGTTATATTAAAATGGCTACAGCAGCTTGCTTTTAGTCCATTTGTTGGAATATCTTTTTCTATCCTTTGACCTTGAGGTGATGTCTATCCATGATGATAGGGTGTGCTTCTTGGATGAAGTAGGATGGATTCTTTTTCTCATCCATTCTGTTATTCTGTGTCTTTTATTGTGGAGCTGAGGTCATTGATGTTGAGAGATAATAATGGTTATTGTGTGTGTGTGTGTGTGTGTGTGTGTGTGTGTGTGTGTGTGTGTGTATGTGTGTGTGTGTGTGTGTGTGTGTGTTTGTACGTGTGTGTGTGTGTGTGTGTGTCTGCTTTCCCTCTTTTGATTTGATGGTCTGGGATCATTTATTCCTTGTGACTTCTGGAGTCTAGTTAATCCCTTTATGTTCCAGTTTTAATTCTAAGTGCCTTTTTGTCACTCTCTGTCTGGTAGGGAATTCTGGCCTTGTTCCATATCAAGCCAGAATTGCATGCTACTCCACTGGAAGGCCCAGTCTCAGTATGTTACTCAGCAGAAAAGGGTCGAACACACTCGGAATAGGATCCATACCACAATATATCCTAGAAAGGTGGGAGAAAGAATTGTCCTTCATAGCCAGAAAGCATTACAACTCTCTTAGCTAAGCTGCTAGTGCTGGGCGGGGCAGCTTCAAGGAGCTTAAAGCTCCTGTACTAACCCAAGTTACTTTGGGGACCCAATTTGGCCCAGGCAGATCTGAAGGCTGTTTCTGGGATAGTCAGCAACCAGCCACTGCAGGTAGGCACTTTGGCAGATGGTGGGGGAGACTGGTGGAAGCTTGGCCACTAAGGTGACTTGCGGCACAGATGTGAGCCTGGCTAGGCACCAGTGGTAGCAGCCCTCCAGGTTCCCAGACACAAGCCTCAGCTGGCAGCGGTAGGAGATGTGTCTAAGCAGACAAATCCAGCAAGGAGTTCTTCCTGCCCAAGCCCAAAGTAAACAGCCGAATCTCAGACAATCACAGTGGAAGAATGAAGAAAGAGAGTTTATTTCATGAATCTGGGACACAATAAACCTTACGGCAGTGGAAGGGGTTTTGAAGGTGAATGTGCTTGATTTGCTGGGGCTAAGGTCCATGGCAGGGATTGCATGGTCCTATGATAAGAAAGGGACACAGTACCTCATTATCCCATGGGCAGCAGGGGCACAAATGGTGATTGACTGAAAACCCAGACACCAAGAAACTGTAGCTTGGGAATCTCTGGGGAGGTTTCTAATCAGGAAAGGGTTGGTCCTGTAAGTTACCTGAGGACTACATGACAATCCTTAGAGGATATAGGGTTTCCCCAGATCAGGTAGAAGAGCGGACCCTGCGAGAAAATGGAGTCTGTCATTCAGCATTGAGCTCACTGGCTTTCTGGTAATGTCAGACTTTAACTTTAACAACAGAAGTTCCCCTACACTACTATAAGACTGGATTTGTAGATAGATGTTGCTTTTGGTTTTAACATGGAATATTTACTTTTTCCAGCTATATTTATTGAAGTCTGGGCTGGAATCTGTGGCCCCCTGTTAGAGTCTGTAGAATATCTGTCCAGGCTTTTTTGACATTTAGAATCAGGTGTTATTCTAATATGTTTGCCTTTATAATGTGTTACTTGATCTTTTCCTTTGGCAGCTTTCAATATTCTTTCAATTTTCTTTATTCAAAACCTTAGTATTTTGGAAACTATGTGCTGAAGGAATTTTTCTTTTTGATCCAGCTTATTTGGTATTCTGTATGCTTCTTTTGTATTTTTGGATCTCCTTCTTTGGTTTAGGGAAATTTTCCTCTATTATTTTGTTGAAAATATTTTCTATGCCTTTGACCTATGTTTCTTCTCCTTCCTATATTTCCATATTCTTAGAATCAGGCTTTTCATAATGTGCCAGATTTCCTGGATGTTTTCTACCAGGAACTTTTAGATTTAGTATTTTTTGACCACAATATCCCTTTATTGTCTTGAATCTTCAATGTCTAAGATTCACTTTTCCATCTGTTGTTTTCTGCTGGTGAATACCTGTAGTCAACCTTTGCTTCCCTGGCAGAAGTCTAAATGAGTCTTAATAGATATATTAAACTTACTCATATTATCTAATATTTGGAAAGCTGATATTTGATTAAATTAACTGATCATAGTGTAATATGCAGAAGATAAAGGGTAACACACTTTCAAAACTGGTCACTGACTATCACTGTAGGCTCTTTTCATAAATTTAATCCTTTAGCTAAAACTACTTGATAGCAGTGAGCCAAAGTAATGGTAGTTTTCCTACTATGTAATAAGATTTTACATTCGGGGATTATATTTACAAATACAAATATGGGTCGGGAAATAAGCCCTGGGCTGGAATAGCAGCATTCTGAAACCAGGTATGGTGACATGTGAATATAATGACAACAGTTTGGAGACAGAGGCAGGAGTTCCTGGCCTGAGGAACAGGTGAATCTATTTCAAACAAATAAATATTTCTAAAAAGGACTGGTGACATGATTCAGTGGGTAAGGGGGCTCAGCACTAAACATGATTATCTGAGTTGTTCTCCAGAATGAATATAGTAGAAAGGAATAAACTCCAGTATCTTGTCCTCTGGCCTCCACATGTGTGCTACATCCCTCTCAACAAATAAATAATACATCTTTTAAACATGGTAGGTAAGGAAGGATAAAGGGAAATGATCAATTGTATTCTACTCTTTTAGAAATGATTTTCCTATTAGGTATTTGGAATCAGTGGCAGTTTGCGTGTTATAGTTATTATACCCATCCTGTCCTCTTATTATTTAAGACTGTCATATTTGAGTTTGCATAAGAATGAAATCTAATGCACTTTCAAGAGAAGCATGAGATTTGTCTCAAACTTCAGAGTCACCAAAACAAGCACATGGTAAAATGAAGACCAAAACAAGGCTTAATTTTCACATAAAACCAAATAAAATACATAAAATAGCTTGATTTTTGGCAAACACATACAAGACCTTAATGAATATTTTCTGTTTAATAATACAAATGCTAAAGAATATTGTGGATGTACCATGGGCACTATCAATATTTATTAATACTTTATTTATATTTCATTTGAGTGTTATATCTGGATGTATTTGTGTGCATACAGTGCCTGCAGAAACTAGAAGAGGGTGCTAGATTCCCTGGAGCTGCAGTTGAAAATTATTGTTGTGAGGTTATAAATTGTGATCCAATTTGGGATCTGGAAACCATAGCAAGATCCTTTGCAAGAGAGCCAAGTACCCTTAACCTCTAATGCCCTTTATCAACAAATTTTAAAGAATTGCTTATTTTTAAAATAAATCATACATATTTATTTGTTTGTGTGTGTGTATGTTGCTCATGCCACAGTACATGTAAAAGTAAAAATGAAAACAAAACAAAACAAAAATGACTTGCGGTTGTTAGTACTCTACATGTGGGACCCTGGGTTTGAATGCAAGTTTTTAAGATGAGTGGCAGGTGACTTTTCCAACTGAGCCATCTTTCTGGCCTCATCTTCAATATTAAATTTGGAGATACCATGATTTTACTGAGGAGCTTGTTTTGTTTTGTGTGTTTGTTTAGGTTATTTTATCATGAGAAACAGCATGCAGCTTTGTACCAGCTTCCCTTAACTTGGGTAATTGTTTCCCAAAAAATAGTTGACAATATTTCTAGAAATCATTCATTGTTGCAACATTGTGCAGTATGTTGCTATCATCCGCTTAGTTGATAGAGTGGAGGAATACAGATGAATACTCTATCCTGAAAAGGATAATTTAAGAATTGGTTAGCCTAATGTTTTGAAAGGTTGAAAGTCCTTGTTCTATGGAAAGAAAATTGTAGAAGGGCCATGTTTACTAGGACCCATTGATTTAAAAAAAAAAAAGGAAAACACCCTACACCAAAGCTTGAAGTAATTTCCTAGGAAACATTATGTTAATGTAACTGATAAGAAGTTGCCAACATGGAGATTTGTATAGTTGATTTTTAAAACCATTTACTCAGCTTTTTGTAATAGAAACTTACAAAATATAAGTGTATAGAACTTATGTAATAGGAATAGAGAATGAATAATAGAAATAGTAGAGATTAAATTTCATTAATTAAAATATTTTGTTCTGTTAGACTGAGTGTAAATTTTCAGCAAATAAAGAATATTGACTTTGATGCACACTTTTCCATATCATGGTAGAGTAAAACATTAGTGAACAGAGATATATGCAGTGTTCAAGGCTCTCTTCAGCAAACACTTCTCCTCATTGTGGCTTTCACGTGTGCCTAATGGAAGTAAACAACTCATTAATGCTAAGTCTTGATTGCTGAACTTCCCATATATTTTGCCATGATTTATATTAATAGTAACAAAAGAAATCTCCATCTTATATTCTATGTATCAAACTAATACTAATGAGTATGCCACTTAAAGTGAGGTGTTTAAACAGTATCTTATAGATTATAAGTATCCCATGATCTTCATTGTTTTAGAAAGGGAAGGGGAAGGATAATGATAGCTTAATACAGTTACATTACTACATGTGTATCATAGTTCTTCCTGTTGTAATTTGGAGTCTATGGTAAGAACAAGAATTCAGTGAAAGGTAAATGCAAGAAAAAAAAAACTTCCGCTTCAGAAAAAGAGAGAGAAAATTCTTCTTAAGGTATGCTGTGGAAAATTCTTCATTGACACCTTTTCTTCCCTGGAAAATATGTTTCTGAAGATAATATTAGAATACTTAAACCATATGATGAAAGAATTTTTATCAATTGAAAAACTACCAAACACAAGCACTTAAATATGTAGAATTTCATTTAAATAAGTCAGTCAACAATTTTTTATAAAGTATTTAACACTTCATTGTAGAAACATAGGCAAAATGACTATTATAACCAAAATGAAAAATACTGTTCAATTTAAAAATGTACTTAAACAAGAACCTGAAAAAGTTTATGGTATGCATAACATTGTTCAAGCAAATCACACAAGTATTACATAAACCAATAGTCTATAAAGGCCTCCGTATGGCAAAGTTTAGAAATAGGTAGTATGCATGCACATAGTACAACAAAAAGTCTCCTTATAAAACAGCAGTTTTTAATGCTTGTACAAAGGGATAGAGAGCAACCACAAACATATTTCTTCTGTTAGATTAATATATTATGACAGCTAAAAGTCATGTCTATCAGAGGGGCAAAAATCCCCACAGCTTATGAATAAAACTTTTGTGCCTTTAAAGGTATTTGTATAAAAATGTTATCTTTTATACAACTTAAATAAACCATATTTGTTACAATCAAAATTTGAAAACCAGCAAACAAAGTGAATGGGTCTGTGAGTTTTGTATAACCAAAGATAAACCAAATTACCAATGCAAATGGCACAAAAAAGACTCTCCACCTGGCATCATGGAAGGTTATTCTTATAGCTTGAAAGGTCCTTGAATCTTAGTTGAATTGGGAGGACAAATAATTAGTCATTTGGTATCTTGAAATATTTACCAATTGCTTTAAACAAAGAACATTCTCTTTGACCTAGCAAAGAAAGTGTATTCACAAAACTAAAATTTTGATATCATTTTGTATGGTTGTGTGTGTTTTTCTAGTGCTCAGCATAATTAAAGGATTGTATTCATCCAAAACATGAACATACTTGGAAAGAAATATATAAGACATGAGGGCCCATTTCCTGCTGTGTTCTTGGCTGGCTGTGTGCGCCTCAGGACTGAGGACAAACAAAAGGTCAGATCCCACAGCAAGTGCTATTAGTCTTGCTCTAGTTATATGTTTGCTATGTTCTATTAACCTAAATACCATTATTGTTACAGGGGTATATGATTTGTATATCAAAAAGTCTGTTAAAATTTTGGAAAGTAAGTTATTTGTATTCATGCAAATTATTAATATTATATATTTTAAAATGATTTTTTTCACTAAAGAATCCAGGTAATCCTCTGTCATCTGAAACTAATTTCAAAGCAACAGATGCTGAACTTGTAAGGGCTATGTTCTCAGTCAAGTCTGAATCCATGTTTATGGGCATAAAGAAGAAAGTTTGTCCTTTCAATTCAACAGAAAATACAATGGAATTGTATTACAGTATTCAGACAATAGAATGCTAAAGTGTAGAGTCTCTTGCTGATTATGTAGAACCAAAACTCCTTATAAAATAGATTGCACATATTAACTCTACAAAGAAATGTTGTTTTCATTTTTAACAAATTGAAAGATATGTCATATCAGCAGCATTGTTGTAAGTTGTAGTGTAGTGCAGTTATTTTTCATAAAAATACCATAAAAATGGTGAATCAATATTCATTAGCAAAAAAACATAAGACCCCCAAAACTCAGAAAACAATTAACCAGAAAAAAGATAAAGAGATAATGCTGATGCTAAAATAAGTATAATACTGTTGCAACATACAAAAGTAATCCTTATTTTTTATATATTTATACAGCATAGAAAAGTATCCTTCATTATGCTACTGTCTCTCTGATGCCAATTTCAATTTTCTTTGGAAGTAGTTCTTTTCGTTCGTCAACACTTCCTAAGGAGTTTCGACAGTTCTGTCCATCCATATAAAACTTTGCATATACTGGGTTGGAATAATTGGTTGGCTGAAGAAGAAAGAAAATAAATCTAAGTTTACTATCCCTTTGACTACATTAATTATTTTGTCGGATGTCTAGTTTTAATGGTAACATGTGATTTACATTCTATGTTTGTAGATTTTAGTCTACTTTTATCTAGAAATATAACTACATTTTTAAAATAGGTTGAAAGCCAAACTGAAGTGCTAATATAAAAGTAAAAGACAGTATGTCCTTGTGAAAGTTGCACTTACCATGGCTTTAGTGTAAAACGTTAAACCTAATTGTCATGTTTCAAGGATATTTGGCTTTTCACCCATTGTAAACACCTCTGACTGCTGGTACAAATCCACATATTACATAAAAGGTGCAGATGCACAAATCATATAAGGGTTTGCTCTTCCAATTTTCCAATGTGAATTAAACATAGGTAAATGAAAGGAAGTGAAAAAAAAACAGTATACACCAGTGAAGTACCTTTAAAATAAAGATTATATTTTTGCTTCAAACAGCCTACATGTACATGCTTTGGAAATACCTCGGGAGTCTTCCAAATAATCTTGAATTCACAGTCCCCTGAGGTTTCATAAGCACAGTTGATTTTGAAACAAAATCAAGACTAACACTTTCAGTTGGAAACTATTTTCAATATTCATTATTAAAGAAACTGCCACTTAGCATGAGAAAGTGTCATTTCATTTTTATTTTTGTTGGAGTTTTGGGATATTTTGTGATTTTCTTTTTTATACAGTATCTTAACCTTAGCTACAGTAAGGGAACAAGCGTTCTTTATAGCATGCAAAAAGAGACACTACAGGACAGAGAGTGAGAATGAAAAGGACTTGATGATCAGGAGCAAGATGTGAGCAGAATCTGGACATCCATGATCTGTTATTCTACCTAACATGAGGTTTATGACTATGAAAAGAATAGCTTTTTCTAAACACAGTAACTAAATCTTCAAAAGTAACTTAGATTTCATTAAACCATCTCCAAACTGTCAATATGATGACATATTTTAAAATTTTCTGCATATTTTATAATTCTCCCAAGTCCCATATAGGAAACATTATCCAATTAATAGTTGACCTAAGCTGGTAACATACTTTAAAGAGCACTCTTGCCTGGAAAGAACACACTGCAAAAGTCTGCTCTTCAAACTTTTGTTAATTACAACCATGATGAGGCCAAGTTCTGTCCACGTCAAGCATGGCTCTGTGAATAGTGAGGGTCTGCAATGGGATAGGAAGGAAAGGATGTTTCTCTCACCCCAGAAGTTAGTGATCCTTTCAAATCAGAGCTTAGGTAGATGGGCGGTGCTGTATGTGGGAGCTTGAAAGCACTGGGCCCTCCCCCTATGTACCTGGACTGTACATAAACAGAAAAGTTTATCTCATCTAATGTCATGGAAGCATTTTTTCATTGATACAAAATATAACTGAATGATTCAATTAACATGAAATAGTCTTTAACTCCAGGCCACATCAGGAGGTGTATGTTAACATATAGAACTTGAGATCTTTATCTGAGAGGTGAGAACCTCAGTTAGGTCCGGGACCCTGACACACGTTCTGCTTGAACCAGGTCTACCTCTGTTTAACCCTGGAAATTACACCAGTCAAGTTTTTGACATTGAAAATTTAGAATTCAGACAATAGTTTTTCTTGAAGATTCAGATATCCTCTACTAACAATTCATGATCTTTTTATAATTTTAGGATAAAAATAAAATTTCAAAATTCATATATCAATTTAAAATTTCTTTAAAAATCTTTCACCTTTTACTAAAAAGATCTATTCTTAAACCTAAAATAGTCTTTGTGGAAGGTCATTGCTTTACACTTCATGGGACCTAAAGGTAGACTTACCCAATTATTATCTTCATATTCAGAATATGTTTAACACTTATATTATTCATGAATATTAGAAGAGCATAGAAATATTAAAGAGCATATGTATGTTAAAATTCTTCAGTATCAACTGTTTATATTAAACAAACTCAAATATGAAACAAAGAGAAAAGATTTTTGAAAAAATTCTAACATAAATGACATCAATTTGATCTTTTAATATTTTTCCACAAACATCTTATATTAGAAATTTAAAAAAACTTAATTGTAGGATGAGTTTGAAATGTAGAAACAATCATTTTTAATTGATAATAATTTTAAAAAGAAAAGCTAAGTAATGTTGAAGTAAAATGTGATATAAAATCTACAAATATTCCTTTCTGTGTATTTCAAATTATTACATCCTTAATTCTATTTTACCAATTTGGCTAAAGATGTCTGTCCTTTTCACAATAGGCTTTCAAAGGCCTAGGAACTTTAATCATATTCAATATAATGGAGCTATTTCACAAAAGTATGTGTAGTATAATTTATATTTGATCACATCAAACAACTTTGATACAATTACTTGATCATTATGGGTGCTGTGATCTGGCCTGTTGGTACCTGTTAAGATGTCAGCTGTAATGTAGATACCTTTCACACAACAATTCATAGTTACATTTCAAACATTAAAATCAGCCAGCAGTAAATATAAGTTGTATCTTATGCAATTTTAGCAATTAAATCAGCTAATAGGTGAATGTATATTTATTGAGTGCTAAGTGAAATTTACATATGAGCACATTGAGCACATGACATTTTTATATGAAGGGCCTGAGTCATGGTTCTAGTTTCATAAAGTAAGTGTGTAAATATTTTGATGAGCTCTACTCTCTTTAAGTCCAAATAATTGTATTGATTCAATTGCTAGGACTTAAAATAACGAAGAAATCTTTAGAAAATGTCATGAAAAGCTGAGAGGTGCATTCCATCAGTTCATGTTTCATGATAGACATTATTCTACTTTAGAACAGCTGGAAAGATACCAGAAGCCTATTTTTTTAAGATGGCTTTCTTTTTCAGAGATAAATTCCTAAGTGTGCCAAATGCATACAATCTTTCAATATCAAGTAAAATATACTACACAATGGTTAACAGAACTTATATCCTGAAAAGTTTCAATGTAAGAATTTTCTAGTTAATAAGAAAATTTAGTCCTAATGAAAATGATTATAATATGTATACATTTCATCCATACAGTAATTGCTGATTGATATAATGAATATGACTACGAATTTCAGGCTTAGGAAGTTCAATCCTAGCTTCAGAAGTACATTGCCTAGAGGAAAACTACAGAAACAGGAGAAAACCAGTTAGGTACATTATTGGTCACAGTGATAATACCATAAGGTACGGTTTGGACAAGTGTCTTTAATAGCTCAGTAGCTGGATGACAGTTCAGTAAATAAGGGCTCAGATAATTAAGTGAAGTGAATCTTTGCATATTTAATTTATGTGAATATTTGCCTCATTTAAGCAGACTGTAATGACACATCACAGAAACTTTAAAAAAGCTATGCATAAACTTTTCAAAAAGCTATGCATGATGACCGAACATTTTAAATCAATAAAGTTACCATATCACATAAAGAAATTTTTTTCAAAAGTGATTTAATTAGAAAGAAATTACATGACACAGCTTTATTGACTTTTCAACAAAACACTATTGTGATCAAAATAGTTATTTTGAAGTTGAACCAATAAACTTTTCAAAATGCAAAATAAAACATCCATTGTTTTACATTGTGCTGTACATGTGGGATACTAGCACCCTACACAATGTAAGCTATTATTATAAATACAATTGTATCTTTATAAATTTAATGAATACTTTTTTCCAAATCATGCAGTATTAACTAGTATACCTCCTTAATGTCTCATGTATTTTTCTTTAGAAGAGCCCAGATAACTCAATGTATCTTAAAGTCTTGCACTATTATGTAGATGTTATAAATACATGATTAAATTCAGAGTTCTTCAGGGGCGTTAACTCAGGAATGTTAGTATTCTCCTCTCATGATCTCAAGATATATTACCTTTACTGGATCTATCATGAAACTTGGTTCTAAAAGACCCCCATCACTGTGGTCGTGGTCCACTTCATACATATTGTATGATGGATTGCCGATTTCTACATTTATTCCTCCATTGATGATAGGCTGTCTTCGAATTGTCTTTGTTCTAAAATATGTAGACATAAATTTAAGTATCAATCATACAGATATCATAATTTAAGTTCTATAGTATTAAAACATTTACTGATTTACTGACATGGTAAAACTGATAAATTTTGAATGAAATGCAACTGAGAAAATTTTAATAATTGAGATTTTTTTTCAAATCACAAAGACTCATAATTTGACAATTTTCAATGAATATGATTTAACAATGCAAAAATATGTTAGAAATAAAATTCTCCAGAAGACAATACCACATTAGTGGAAAATTCACAAGTCAATTGTAAGTTATATCTCTTGGTTTTTATCTGTCTTGAAAATTAACTCTAACAAAAATATGAAAAAGAGACATTGAAATATGTTGTTTATAACCTCCAACTGAATTAGGATAGAATCCTAATTCACAAACTCTCATGTTCCAGGTTAATCCACATCTATACAGCTGTATAGTTATATAAATTTATACACTTCTACCCCTTGGCAGATAAAGTAAATTTATGAATATTACCTATTAAGAGCATATTTTATGACATATTTGAATAGTAAATAATAGACTTATACCAACAATTATATACAGTACAATAATAAGATAATTATCAGATAACCTAATTCATTAAATGAAAGATCACTAGAAATGTAAAGCTCTACAGAAATTGTCAATGATATCCAATATTAATTTCATTACACTATATACATAAAGTGATTCTGTCAACATAAAATGAAGAAATACTTGTATAAATTGTAATACCTTTAAAAGAAATAGTGGGTAAATAAATTGAGAAATAGTTTTGTGACTGAAATAATTAACCCTGTTTTTTAAGAAAAACATCATAATATTTCTGTTACTTTAATATGGGTCTCTCACTGCAGGTAAATTCTGAGCAGGGCATCTTACCTTCTTTTTCTCTTACAAACCACTAAACCAATCACTAAGGTGGTTACCAAGGTCACCAAGAGGACAAGAGGCACAATGATAGCAATGCTCCCTGGAAATAAACAAAGTGATATAATGATTAGTATAACTAAACAGTCACACTAAATCATTTCAATAATATTACGAATAAAAATAAAGCATGGAACAAATGTTTGTATTCTGATGTCAGAACTATTTTACTAAAAACAGCTTACCAAAGAGTTTTTTTGGGATGGTTGGTGAGAAATGTTTTTATTTGTAAATTGCACTTAAAAGCCAGATATTTAGAGAAAGTTTATGATTCTGAATTACTGATGACCATCACATTTATAAACACACAAAGATGAAAGTATACTTTGCAAGTCATTGATGTCTGAATATGTTTGCATTAAATTTTATTTTCCACAATTCCAAAATAAGGTATTGTTTTGTAAGCTACAACTGTAATTAGCTGCAGTACCTGTGGCTAGTCAGATGGCATGGTAAAGTACAACAGACAAGATAGATTTACTTGGACAGGCATGTACAGAAGCGTCAGTTTCATGACTTTCTTTAGAATGAGACATTGAATAGGTCACCCACACTCTGGCTTATGTTCTTGCCATTACATGAGTGACAAGAAGAATAACTAGAGGTCTAACCCTTCTGAACTCAACATTCAGGCACAATCAGTTTACATTTATATACTTGACTTTTGAGTAGCCAGTGTTAACTTTTTCCTATGCCAACAAACAGTGCACATGAGATCAGGCTTTCTTTAGACATTCAATGAGTCAGTCCTAATAGCTTACCCAACAAATGACCTAGAAATAATAAAATCCCACTTTTAACCAAAATTTAAAAATAACAAGCATTTACAAATAGAATATCAAAACTTATTATAGCATATGAAATTTTCTGCATATGCATGTTCATACAAAATAGTAGTGAAGTCAATGATCACATTATACACAATGTGCAGACACTTTATCAAAGTGATTGATATTTCAATAGTTAGAGGATATATAAGTTAGAGAGACAATTGTAGATCAATTACTAAAATATCTGAAAGTGTTTATTAAAAAAATCATGATGTTAGCATCCCAGCTTGTAACCTGAAAAGAAATATGTATTGACAAATACATGTACATATATATATCTACCTATATATGCTTACACATATGTTTTTCATTTTATTCACTTAAAATACAAAACTTTTGTTGTTCTTATTATGTTCTTAACTATACAACTTAAAGAATTCAATATTAACTGTTTCTGGGGAAGTAAGCATCATTTGAACACGTGATTTCTCAGTAATTAATGAATTCAGAATATCAGGTAGCTTTGATGAAATTAACAGTTGTTTATAAATATTAAATAACAAGAAACAAGTTTGTTTCCTACTTATAAATGGTTTCAACTGATTGATCTTAACTTGATAAATGTCATCACTTCATTATACATTCTTTTTCCATTAAACCTTTGAACATAAATAAATATATAAAGCCAAACTATACCAGACTCAAAGTATGCACCATTTCTTCCTTCTCATTGTAATTGTAAATTATTTATGAATTTATATATTTACCTGTTCTGCATAGTTTCTGCTATTCCATATGTTAAAGTTATTAATTATGCATACATGGAAAATAAGGATCTCTTTTTCTTTTAATTTCCCCACCACAGATGGTAACTGCAATCCCTATGCATTACAGGGCTCTGTTTAAGAGTCCAAACATCTGGTATGTTTATGCAACCAATCAAGGTAACTGCAATAATGTTTAGTGTTGATGATAAATAATGTAGGTGCCATTTTATTTTATTTTTTTATAAAACATTAGTAAAAACAACTTATATTATGAATATTTTAAAAATTCTAAAATATATAGCTAATCAATAACTTTCCTCTGGCTCCTTTTCTTCGGTTTGTTTTGCCCTATTCTGGCTTGTTTCTTTTTATTTTCTTTACGTTTACTTTATTATTAGGTTTTAGATACCTGTTTGTATCTTAATGAGAAAGAAATGGTGTGTATTTGGGTGAGTGGGAAAGTAAGGGGGATCTGGTAGGATCTGGGGGAGGAGAGTCCATAATCACAATATATCATATCAAAATATTTATTTACAATAATAAATAATTAAGTTTAAATGTATGTGTGCTAATCAGTAAATAAATTTTAACACATAAGAATCCAACATTTGATGCTTTTTTTTTTTTGCAGAACAAGATAGTGGGTTGCTATAAACTGATTGAAGATTTGAGAAGGCAGAGGAAACTAGCTCAACAATGATGTAAGGAACAGAACAGGTCTTTCTTGCAATGTGGGTCTGAAGGTTTACTCTTTCCTGGAAAAGCAGTCCTGAATCTCATCTAAAGCCACAGACACTGATTCAAGCTAATTCTTGTCCAAACATACTAGCAATGTTGACAATTTTGACAAATTGTCTTGAGTTCTTCAGTTGTAAAGTACATGTTATCTTTGATTATCATCATACATTAGTGTAGCTGCCATTGTACTGATAATGTAGAAAGTATTGTAAACATACTTAAATTATTTCATTGAACACTTACTATGCTCATATTTTACACATTTCACAACATATTTGTACAAATCATTTTTGTCCCCTTTGAGGGCAAAGCTTTTACTTCTTTTTCCTCTGCAAATAGTACAGTCAGTTCTTAAGATGACCTGAGGCCCATATGCTCAGGTTCTCATTTAATGAATGCATCTTAACATGAACTTTATCTTTGCTCTGTGGATATGCACGTACTTGCCCTCATGCACTTGAAACAACCAGGTTAATTAAACATGGCATCTTGCAGCCATAGCGGTGCATACTTTTAATCCAAGCATAGCATTTGATAGGTAGAGGCAGCCAGACCTTTATGATTTTGAGGACAGACTTATTTACATAGCAAATTCCAGGATAACCAGGAATATATAGAGACCCCATCTCAAAAAAACAACAACATCAAAATGCATGGTATCTTAAATACTACCTTATAGAAGGTGACCAATGCCCTGGGAACATAAAGGATGATTATGTAGCTAGTGCGAGTAGCATAGGAACTAGCCATTGAGACCTGGAAGATGGACATGTCTCAGCTCCCAAGAGCTGATATATAAAAACCTAAGGAACCAATCACCAAAATGGATTGAAGAATGGCTAGATGGGAGGACATGTGACATAGAGGAAAACAAAAGGGGTATTAGGAAGTATGTGTAAGGCATATAAATAGGTGGTAATTTGTACTACTGAGGAAAAAGAGATGGTACTGAAAAAATAGGAAGAATTATGCTAAGAATGCATTATTTGGTTTAATTTAAGAGACAGAATGTAAGCTTCATATATAACTTCTGCTGTCTAGGTGCCTCAGTTAATTTTGCAGCTATCTGAAAGGTCAGTTGTTTGGGTGGAGAGAAATGGAGAGAATCTGGGTATATACTGAGTGGGAAATTGTTAAGGAATATAGGGTGTAAGTGTCAGACTCAGGAGAACATAGAAATAAGTTAGGGGTTTCAAGTAAGTAGCACAGGATTGATAACTGAGGTCCAGTAAACAGGGCTTGCTAAGATGCTCTGTTTAGAGACAAGGACAATGCATTCAGCCCCAGGAGAGAACATATACAGTGAAAAGGAGCAGCTTATGAGATATCCACAGAGAATGAAAGGAGAACCATCACAAAAGGAAGTCAGGATTGTTTGAATAGAGGGGAATGATGTGGAAAAGTTTAGGATAATTAATTTAAAAGGAAGGGATCATTTGTTTATTTTTACAACACTATCTCACTATGCACCTTAGGATGGCTTCAAATATATTATATATCCCAGACTGGTTTCAATATTGTAGCAATCCTACTGACTCTGCATTCCAATGATCACAGGTAAACATTGCCATGTCTCAGAAGATAGTATCTTGCTTATTGATTGAATTGAATTTTTAGTTAAAAAAAAATAGAGGGAGACCACGAATTAGGCCAATTTTGGCATGTTAGAGGATATTCCACTCTTTAGTATATGTTTATAGAGAAAAAATATGCCACTATATATAAATTGGAATCCATTATTAAAAGCCATGGTGAATTGCTGTTAAAATGACAAAAATATTAAATTATACATTCCAGCTGAATAACGGTAACCATGAAGTGGTTACATGAGCCAACCGTCCTGTGCCGTCTCATTCTGTGACCTGTTCTTGTCCTGCTGCTGTTAGCATCAAAGACTTCTGTTCCTTTAGACATCTTTTTACTTTTTGTTTTAAAATAGGACAGATGGTATAAAATATATAAGGATGATTCAGGGAAGACCTAAAATGATATGCCTCTTGTAACAGTAAAGACAAGATCTCTCCAATATTGTTCTCACAAAATGATGAGAATATTTTATCTTCTTTATTTCTAGCACACACTACAAATAGTACAACTTGAAATTTGAACATGACTCTATATAAAATTTTATGTGATTTGAAAATAGGAATATGTAATGACATCTCTTATTCTGAATTTACTATTCAGATAAGACAGAGTAGCTTCTCAAGTCAAATCTGAACACAAAGCCCTAGAATAGCAGTTCTGCATAATTTTTCAAGCTGAATTTTTTAGGCATTTGAGGCATCAAGACCCAGAAGACACCTGTAGTCCTACTTGGATATGAATTAGAGAGTGAATCTCCACGTGGAGAGACAAAAATTGTGAAAAGAAGGCTCTATGCTCCTAACTAGGTTCAGTTTTATGTTACTGAATTTGTTGATATACATTAGAATGGCCCCATGAGGCTCAGATGTTTGAACAATTGATCTAAAGTTGGTGGCTTGGTCATGGGAGTGTGTCACAGGATGGACTTTAGGGTTTTAAAGTCACAAATCATTCTCAGTTCCCTTTAGGTTTCATATTTTGTGAAGCCTTAGTTTCCTGCTCCAGCCACCATGCGTATTTCACTCAGTCATTATGGACTTCAACTCTCTGCATCCATGGGTCAATTAAATACTTTATTCGTTAAGCGACTGTTGTCATGGTGTTTTATCACAGCAATGGTTAAACAATTAATACACAGTACTTCTTTATTGTTGTATTTGGACATGAAACCTGAAATCTCATTCTTCATCATGGACAGATAGTTTCTCCTTACATTTGGGTACTATTCAAAAATCATTCAAAATCTTTGGATTTTCCCTGGGAGGATAAGAACAGCATCCCTATTTCCAAAAGCTGAGCAGGTTCCTTCTACTTAGAACAACTGACACAAGCTCTTTTGTTTTCCTGCTTTGACTTTTTTTTTTTTTTTTGGTTGTTTTTGTCTTTTACATAAAAATCTCTAACAGCAAGCATTCTTTACTTAGAAGTTGCCAATAAGTAAAACTACTGAAAAATTGATGCCTCAAAAAGGAGATTATTGTTGCATACATTATAAAATCAAACATAGCTACATTGTCTTGGTAGAATAGCTGAACTTGATTAAGTGGAAAAACAAATTAAGGTAGTTGTATAGATTTTTAATGTTGCTTTCTTCAAAATGAACACCATTTTCTGAGCCTGACTTTTCTTCCTGTGGACTGGAACATTGTTGAATAATCTACCCAGCAATCACTGTCTGAGCATGGCTGAAAACTATAGCAATCTTGTAGCAACCAGGATACTTTACATCCATGACATAAGAATCTGGCCTGTGGACTAACAATTTCTTCTTATGTTTTTCTTCTTGCAAGGATGAGTGTAGTAAATTTCTAATAAAAAGCATGTTGAGTGTTCTTCCTGTGCAGCTTCTCTGAGTGAGGTGTTCCCTAGAATTTGGCAGAAAGTTCAAACATCTAATAAAATCATTTCTTGAGCAATGTGGCTCCTTTTATGATAATGTGACATCTGAATAGCTAACAGCCCTTTATGACCCTTGATATTTCTGTGAATTATATGGACTTTCAATGAGTGAGAGAAGGAAATGTTTCAGGAGCAGGGCCAGCACTACTCCCCACACATGATCTGTTCTCTGTTTCAAGAATGTTTTATGTATCTAACATATTTTCTTCCAAAGGAGCTTGTTGAACATATAAATGTTTGGATATCCTACTCTCAGTGAAAACTCCTTGAGCATCCTTCTACACTTTCTGTATCCAAATTTTCTCTGAGAATGATTTTTAAATCTTTTTTGAAAAATTGGTAGACGTTCTAAACCAGATCAATATTTTCTTTTAGATATTTTCACTAATGTTTAAAATTACCTTTGCTGTGAAAGAATCTGAACTTTCCATAAATTATATCATTGATAAATTTTACTAAAGGAAGGATGAAAGCAACTTATCATGGCGATCTTCCCTTAACATTCCGTGTTTTCTATATAACTTCAACTGCATTTTAAATGTTCCTAATGATAACTAAGATGTTTAAATAGTTCAAAACATTACATTTATATTAGTTTGCCTTCAGAAGTTTATACTGATAATATTTTGAGTTCTAATCTTGATTAAAAAAGAGAAAATATTTATTTTTATATATCTATTTATTTTATAAAATTAGTCTAATCTTTTGCCACACATAATCTTTTATAAACTACTTCCCCAAACTCTAGTTCTCTAGTCCTTCCTACCATTGTGTCTATGTAGTCACACGTAACACACTACAAGAAAATCCAAATACTCTGTTACCAAAGAACACACAATTTACCTATTCAGATTACTACATTTGTGTCCAGTACAGTCTTTTATAACAATGATTCTGAACAAGTGGGTCACAACTCCTTTGGCAAATGTCTATCTCCAAAAATAATAACATTATAACTTATAACAGTAGCAAAATTACAGTTACAAAGTAGCAATAAAAATAATTTTATAGTTGGGGTTCACTACAATATGAAGAATTATATGTTTTTGTTTTATATTTTTGATATTTTATTCAGAATGCTGTGCTTCAATTTTTCAGCTGTTATGTCTTTTTTAAAAAATATTTGTTTATTACTTCAGGTTACATATCCATCACAGTGTCCTCATTTCACCCCTTCCATTCCTGTCCTCCCACCCTCTACCCCCTATCCTTTCCATCCCACTCCTCTGGAGTGGAGTGTCCCTACATAACAGTCCCCCAGACTGGTGCAGAAGAATTGTAGTAAAGGGTTACAGCATTCGGAAGCTTGAGATCTTTGATGCTTGGGAAATGTGGAAACTACATGGAAAATGAAGTAGAGAATATGTAAATAAACTAGCATTAGGGCCTATTACTAATGTACAAAATCATATAAACTAGATTTAGGTTTTATCTTTGCCTTATATACACATTGAAATAGTATCATTCTTGTTTGTGTCTCCTCAAGTGAACGGTTAAATTTAGGGATCTTGATTGGGAATATAATTTCCTCCTCCTGTATGAAATATTCTCATTTGTTTCATATTATAGATTTTTTCAGTCTCCCCATTCAAGGTCAGACTATTATCAACATATGTGAATTGGGAAACGTTTTCTGACTTATTTTGGAAACTTACTATTGGTTGTCAGAAAACACAGAAAAACACACGATGCTGATTGAGGTAGATCTGTTTTGAGACTGCAGTGTTTTCTTTTGTTTGTTTGCTTTTCTACATTTTTGTATTAATTTAAGTTACATTTCAATCACAGCTACTCCCTTCTCACCTCCTGGCCCGCCCTTGCACCCTCTACCCCTTCTTCCTCCTATCCATCTCCTTAGGTGAGGGAGGCCCCCACATATAAGACCCCCTTAGTTCATCAGTCACATGAGGGCTAACAGCTTCCTCTTGCTTTGGGGTCAACATGGCAGCTCCTCTAGGCTAAAGAGTCCCACTAACAGGTAATAATGTCCATGACCGAGAATGCTCCTCATGCCTACTTGCTAAGGGATATGTAGGAAGACCAAGTTGCCTATCATCTGTATTTGTATAGGGGGGTTTAAGTCTAGTCTAAGCTTTTCTCTTCTTTTCTTTTGTTTAGCTTTGCAGTTTCTGTAAGCCTCTATTGGCCTGGGTTTTTTTGGTTCTGATGATCTTCTTGTGTTGATCTTGATCCCTGTGGGTCTCTCTTTTCCTTCTCTCTTTCATATACACGGCTTCCAGAACTCCACCTAATGTTTGTGTGTCTCAGATCTGTCTTGATCTACCACTGGGGGGAATTTCTCTTGGGATAGTTATGCTAGGTTCCTGTTCCTTTGAGTCTGTGGGTGGTAGGATAGTTATCCTGTAGTTTATGGCCAAAATCCCGTTATAAGTGAATGCAGGCCATGTGTGTCTTTCTGGGTCTGGGTTAGCTCACTCAGGATGAGCTTTTCTAGTTCCATCCATTTGCTTGCAAATTTGCATAGTTCCTTGTTTCTGATAGCTGAGTGGCATCCATTGTGTAAATGTACCACAGTTTTTTTAAAATCCATTCTTTGGTTGAAGAGCATTGGGTTGTTTCCAATTTCTAGCTATTATGAATAAAGCTGCTATGAACATAATTGATCCAATGTCCTTGTGGTTTGGTGAAGAATCTTTCGGATGTATGCACAGGAGTGGTATGGCTGGGACTTGAGATAGAACTATTCCCAGTTTTCTGAGATATCACCAGACTGATTTCCAAAGTGGTTGTACAAGTTGTTTTATAAACAAAAGATAAGAGATAGAACCACATACTCTTTTGGTAATTTAATTCTTTATAATCTGACCAATTAGCTTGGTACATTTTCCAAGAGTACTGCAACAGTGTTAAGACTACACAATTTTCTTATTACATGAGATTATTGTTATCCTTTGAAGTTTCACAACCCTCAAGTTGACACAAAAGATGATGAAATGGCTTCTATAGTTTTTAGACAATAATGTTCTTTGGCACTTACTTGTGCTGATATGCTCAGACTTGCTGCTCTTGGGGGCTGGTCTCTCACACTGTGTACCTGACCAATTAGTGGAACACCTAGAAAGATTCAAACAACAAAAACAACAAACCACTGAATAACACATAATATAAGCCCACTACTGTGGCAACTTCATAGAAATTTAGAAAAGAACCATTACAGATTCATCATGATCAAGGAGACATTCTGATTAATTCGTTTCACAATTTCAGTATGCTGCCAGTAGCTTAAACTGGATAACAGTGAGATATGTAAAAAAAAAAAAAAATCAAGTAGCTACTCCACCAATATTGAGTGTACATTTTAGCCAAATCTTTTTATTATTATTAAGTTGCTTCAGTTTGTTCACTGGGTCGTTTAAAGTTCAAGGTGTAAGTAACAATCAGAAAACAAGTTGTTGGCTTTTGAATAACTATATGTGTAGAAATATTACAATAATCTGATATAGGAAAATATATAATGCTTTCCTTTTCAAAAATCATTTGCCTATTAATAGGAACTCAAATGGATATGTTCAAGATTTCAATGAGAGAAGTTGTTTCCCCATATTGGTACCACAACTTTGTTGCCAAAAGTCAAGAGGAGAATGAAGGTATAGATTTGATTAAAATCTGTCCTTAATACAAAGCAGTATCTAATTGGGTGATTTCAAAAAAGGAATGCGAGTTTTTTTCTCTGAGTGTGAACAGTGTTCACTGGTTAGCACACATGCCTCTGTGAGTCTATCAGTATCAATCCACATAGGAACAATATCATTGGCCTGGCTTCTTATTTAAAATGACTAACAAATATCACCATATGGTAGCAGTTTTACACTATGAAAGAAGAGCTTTCAGGATGATTTCAAGTGAATCTCTCTCAGTGCACTACATAACTGCAATATAAGACTTCTGTCACAGTTAAATCATATGAATAATGTTGCTTTCCAAAGAAGGTTTCTATCACATCATGGGCATTGGTTTTGATATTTGTAAAAACAGTAGTGGCTCTCATAAAATACGGTCACATTCTGTGAAACCATCATCATACCAACAAACTCAAATGACAAACAGAAAGTAGTGTCAAACAAAGTAAAGATTGAGCAGCATAATTGCTTGCATTGATTTATTTGAAGTATATAGTTATTTGATTAATAATGATACCATAGATTTATGAGCATGGAACATGGTTCAAATGAAAATTAATATCATTTTTGGTTATGGTTCAAGCAGTTACTCAGTTTTGTGTTCAGTTACCTTATAGAAGAGTTTCATGAAATTTAATTTTCTATTCATAGCATTTGCGATAAGCTACATTATAAGTAAATCACTGACACAAATAAATTAAAACTCCAGATCTATAACTCTCTTTATAACATTGAATCAGAGTAATGCAATAGGCATACAAAATTAGTGTAAAATGAACAATGAATGAAATGTTCACTTTTGTAGAACATTTTATCATTTCTCATTTGCATTTTTATAGATATATGACATAGAAAAACTCTTCCAGCTATTCACAGGTTCTAATTCTGAGGACAGTTCACAGGTGATTCAAAATAAGATGCTAGGGAGCATGTTCTTGGAGTAAAATCTAATGGTTGCTAAATTACTTTCATTTTATGTAAGTTTGCTTCTGTCAACTCTAATTGACCATTGAGAAGGTTTTCTATTCCTCCATGAAAAATAAGTAAACCCTCTTTATTAGAAAGCTGGTAGACACATGACCCAATGTGTGCAGCTATATTGACATGTTTTCCAAAACTACTATGATTTACTCTTTATGTCACATTAATTTAAAAATGTGTACTGAGATCATCTTAAAATATGTGAATAGCCTTTACTATATTTTATTGTCCCTCTATAGTAGCAGTTCTCAGCCTGTGGGTTGTGATCCCTTTGGGGATTGAATGATCCTTTCACAAGGGCTTCATATTAGATTTTCTGTATGTCAGATATTTATATTATGATTGATAACAGTAGCAACATTACAGTTATGAAGTATCAACAAAAATAATTTTGTGCGTGGAGGTCACCACATGAGGAACTGTGTTAAAGGGTTGTATAATAAGGGATGTTGAGAACCACTGTTCTAGAGGTAAAAACTACTTAGGTCATCGATATACTGAAATGACTAAAGCAACAGAGTGAAATTACCTGGGAATTGGTGGATCGAATGCTAATTGAGCAGATTATGTTCTGACAAGAACGTCATGTATCTTATATAATACAGGATGTTAGGAAAATATGCTTTAGAGCCTATGGCTAGCAGAGAGTGTAACGTGGAGGGTAGAGAGAAGAACATTAGGAACCTTATGGAAATTCTTTAAGTAGGACATGTGGCATTTGTTCATTATCTAATTTTCTAATTTATCCATTGCTGAAGTCTATTACTTATCACACCTAAGGAAGTCACATGCTCATGTTCTTTAAATCTCTTCCTTTTAAATGTTGGAGTACATGTAAGTTCCAAAATCTTCAGGAAATATTTTAATTAATTTATATGGGAATAACTCTCAGAGATTACACTAAAAATAATTATTTTTAACAGTAATGGATTTTAATCAGTGACGCTAACCTTGGAGTTTTCCCATATTTCTTTAAAAGTAATATTTTACAACCAAAGATAAAATATGTTTCACTGTCTCCCTTTGTTCCAGACTTGAAAATAATTTCTTTGAGATATTAAATCAAATAGAAATCATTATTCTTGTTGCATACTGTACAGAATTACAACCTAAGACATTTGCTGCTCCAGAACTTTCTCTTCCAGTGAGTGATTTAAAACCAAGAATTTTAAAACCATCTTTATAGAATTTAATAAATCTTCATATCTAAGTAGACTGCAATCATCAAAGCCATTAAAGGCACAGCACTGAAAGAAAGGAATGTGCAGATCATCAAAATTTCCTGTCCAATTCCTCATTGAATTATTTGCATAATCATGGTGACTATAATTTCTTTAGCCTCACTTTTTTCCTTTTCTTTATTTGTCAAGCAAAATTTCTCATCCAAGTTTTAGCCATTTTTAATCTGTATGACTGTAATTTACTGTCACCTCTGTTCATCTAAAAATAAATATATGCAAGTTAGACTCGGTACCACAAACACCTGCATATCATTTATGGAAGAACGATCACATGGCTATTTCTTAGAGCACATAGTATGAAGCACAGAGGATAGGATTCACATTAATATTATATCACTCTAAATCATTAATTAACACCATATGAACTTTAGTTAAATACAGTTGAGTTAAAGACAGGAGAGGCAGGTTCTTGAGTATTTAGTCAAATAATAATAGGTACACATTCATCTTTCCATCATAATCAACCTCATCATTATGTGCAGATATGACTTGCTGATTAGAGTTAGTGATTTAACATTCATATACATCATTCTTTCATAGAACATTGTTTCAGAGTTAAAAAGTTATTTACTGCTTCATTGATTTCTTAATCTTGTCCTTCCACTTTCATAAACTGTAAGCACAAAATCCTCTTTACTTTATGAAATTTCTTAAATGTCCTAAATTAGAATAATTATCAAACTGAACTTTTTCTGAAATTTCAGATTCTGTGTGCCCATATACCAGTGAACTCACAAAATATCTTAGGATAGGATAATGACCTGGATTCCATATGCTAGCCATGTTAGTCTCATAGAAGCAATATATAACATACTTCAATAAATATAATTATTATACACTCACAGACTATGTTCTGATAACAAATTTTACTTAATCAATTTTTAGGCTAAGAACAATAATATATAATCCCTACAAGGCTGCTCAAAAGTTGTCAAGATGAATATCAGTCTTTTACATAGTATCTAACAAAAACTGAGTTTATACAGTCTCTTTAAAAAATTTCTATTCATCTGGATATCACCATATTAAATAAACTTATTTAGTTTATCTTAACATTATACTTTACATAATTATTTTGTAGTTATACTATTTTTGTTTTAATTAGCTTTATACAGTAGAGGGCAATGTCCTTAGTACAGGCAACATTGCTCAGATATCGCACAGAGCAAACAGTGGTAGAATGACAAAGCAAACAAATAGAGAGAATAAGATACCTTTAAAATGAAAGTTAATATTTGATAGCACAAATATCACATATAATTAACTTGGTAAAATAGTCAGAACTTCTATGTAGTAGAGAGATTTAAGAGATCATAGATGCCAGCCCAGACTAGCAAAACTTTCTATCAACATAGACAGAGAAAACAAGATTATCCACGACAAAACCAAATTTTTCAAAGAGAATTAAGATTAGTTATTACCCATATAGTACAGGACAACCATACTAAAACTTACAGACCCCATAAAGCTAAGTAACAAAGTGTGTCCAACAGAATATGCTTGAATTTCACTCAGATGAGAAATAGAACAGATACTGCAAGTTGATGAAGAGAGTGGACTGAGAGAGAATGTGGGGAGAGGAACAGGGGAAGGATGGGGAGAGCAGGAGTGAGGGATGAGAGGGCTGAGAGAGGGAAGAGAAACTCACTGGAGGGCATCTTTGAAATAATCGAGAGACCTCTGACAGGGTACACTCCTGGAAGGATAAGAGGGTGACTCTAGATGAGATTCCTAGAAGAATAGCAGCCACCTCAAAACCTGACAGGACTCTGGGTAGAGGGAATGGTGACACCAACCCATCCACAAAACCTCTACCTATAATTTTCCCAGCCTACAAATTGTACAGGGATGAAGATGGAATTGTAATAGAAAGAAGGGCCAATCAATGACTGGCACAACTTGAGATCCACCCCATTGGAGGGACCCAACCCCTGATAGTTTAATAATACTCTGATATCCTTGCAAACAGGAGCCTAGCATAATGGTCCTAAGAGTGGCTTCACCCAGGACGGATCAAACACCATACTGAGACCCACACTCAAACATTAGACAGACTGGATCTAGACCCTCACAAACATACAGATGATTGGTAGCTCAGTCTTCATATGAATATCCAAACAAGTGGAGAGGGGGCTGCCTTTTGGCATGAACGGTAGTGTGTTTGCAGATCAATTTCACCTAGCAGGATTGCAATGTCTGGCCTCAATGGAAGAAGTTGCTCTTATGCTTCATCTGATTTGGTAATTTGGAGTGGGTTGGTACAGAGAGGAACAGTTCCCCCTTTATGAGGAGAAGAGGAGGGAAGGTAGGGGTAAGAAGGTAGGAGGATTGGATGGGGAGGGGAGGGGGAAGGGGGCCACAATCGTATTGTAAAATGAATGAACAAATTAAAAAAAAAAGATTAGGTATGAACTACTGAATATATATTAAAGTTTTCAGGTGTGATCTTCATAATAACAATTGAATTCATATCAACTGTCATTTTTCAGAAATGTGGTCTAGAGTCGTCTCCTTTGGCAGAAAGTCAAAATAAAATAATATTAATAAATGCTTTTTCCTTTTCATCAAATTTAAAGGTTATGACATTCTTCTGCCCACAGTGAAATTCAAAGGTGAACTTAAAACAATAGAAACTGTATTTCTCCTCGTTGTATGTGTGAACTTTCTTTTCTTTTTAGGTATGATGATATATACACTCACACAAGAAGTATCTTAAAAGATCCTATCATTCTGTACAGAGGAATTAATGAAACAATTGAAAAATTCCACATGTACTATGTGGGCCTCATTGCTCCTAAATCTCACTCAATAAAAATAAGTGATCTCAAAAATTCCATCAAAGGAGTTTGTTTTTCTTAACTATCCGAAACAGTTTAAGACGGTTGGTATCAAGAGGCCAGAACTTCACATTTCATTTTTAAGTATCTCTAAGTACGATACCATTAGGAAGCGTTACATTAAATTTTGCATCAATATACAAAGATCTATTCAAATGTGGCTAAATATACTCTTAATTTTGTATCAATATACAAAGATCAATGCCTATGCGGCCCAATACAATCTTAATATTGCATCCATAGTTAAGAAAAACAAACTCCTAGTCATGCATGCATGTCACCTTGTTAGCTACTAAGACAGTCTATCACAGATATTCTCTAAGCTACTCAGTAATCAAGTTGTTAAGAGACAAGCAACATTTGCTTATCTAAATACAAGAGATAGATAGGGCATCTTCAAAAACCCCAAGAGATCTGCAGAATATGGCATTCAAAGATGTGGTCTTAAATTAAGATTTTTTTTTTGATATCGTGACATATCAGCTCCTGACAGCACCTCCTATTCTACTCCAAGTAGAAGAAAAGCATCGAAGAATCTCCAATGTGAGATGGTTGAATTAGTGGCAAGCCTATCTCTTGACATGTAAAAACTTCTTGCTTCAACTGCAGACAGACTGCTGTCCAAAAAGGACAAAACTTGGTAGCAGGGAAGTCGACAGCCTAGCTGTGCCAAGACAGGGTAGGTTAGTCCTTCACAATCCCTGCTCTACAATAAATGTCTGTCAGAGAAACAGGACCAAAAGGCTGAAGACTGATGCTGGAATGTATGGAGAGAAAATGGGAACTGTCCAGGTAGTCACTGGTTTGTCATTTCTTAGTATTGGAAGCTGCAGGCCCTGCACCTCCTATACAATCAGATATATTTATCCTTCTCAGCTCTCTGAGGTGGTTGAAGAATAGACAACTTGAGTCTCATAGCTAAATTTTGAGTTGTTTAGGAATCAAGAGGGCGTTCTAGATCTAAGAAGATGGTTATAATAGTGATGCAAGTTAGTATGAAAACTAAGTCAGTTATAGAACTTTAAACTCATGGAGATGGTTAGAAGGTAGAAGGTTAAAGTCAGGGGCCAAATATGTATGAACTGGACATTGGGAAGGTACACTGGGCCATTTAACTCTCATAAATGTGGCATATTTAATTCTGCTGTTTTGTATAGAATTTACTGTTATAAGAGAAAGAACCATTTGTTGGAATGAAAAGAGAAGCTGTTGGGGGGGGGAAGAGGGTGGAAGGGTGGGACAAGAAGGGGGAATAGGAAAGGGTTTGCGACTGAGATGTAACTTGAAAAAAAATAAAGTACTTATTAAAAAAATAATACAGTTAATTTCATGAGCTTAACAAAAGAACATGTAAAATATGAAGGGGATATTTAGTGGAGGAGGGATAGACAAGGAATTAGAAAGGAGAAAATAGGGAATGGGTTTTCTGTTTTGTTTATGTAAACTCACTCAACAGCTAAGAATAATGAAACTGCGTAACTTTAGTATCAGTGTAAGTTAGGCTTCTGATTTGATTCAAGGCCCACTACACAGAAGGGAACTCATACCATATAATGCAAATTTGATCAAAAGTCCATAGCTATGGAGGTCATAGGCCCTAGAGGAGAACTTACCACTATTATTTTTATCTAAATTAATACAGTATCAAATATCCCCAAAATGAAAATATACCACACATATTTAGGTAGTAGTCAGCTGTGATAAAAAAGTGTTTTTTCTATCATTTGAAGGAAAACTGATATATTTGGATAGTGTTATATAATGTGAATAAAAGAGATATACACATTTGCATACATTGGATTTAAATGTAAATTAATAGTTAAAATTTTCACTTAAAGTGTGTACTTTAATTTATTTCGAATTTATATATAACTATATATAAAGCTACAAAATAATGTAAAAAAAAATTCCATCAAAGAACACTTACAGCTGATAAATACTTTCAGTAAGGTGGCTGGATAAAAAATTAATTTAAAAAAATCAGAAGCCCTTCTTTATACAAAAACCAAATTGGTTGAGAAAGAAATTAGGGAAACAACACACTCCATAGTAGCCACAAACAATATAAAATACCTGGGGGTAACTCTAACCAAGCAAGTGAAAGACCTGTATGACAAGAACTTCAAGTCCTTGAGGAAAGAAATCAAAGAGGACATCAGAAAACGGAAAGATCTCCCATGATCATGGATAGGTAGAATCAACCTAATATAAATGGCCATCCTGTCAAAAGCAATATAGAGCTTCAATGCAATTCCTATCAAAATACCACCACAATTCTTTACAAACCTTGAAAAAGTAATTCTCAACTTCATATGGAATAGCAAAAAACCCAGAATAGCTAAATCAATACTGTAAAAAAAAAAAAAAAAATCTGGAGGCATCATCATCCTATATTTCAAGCTGTACTACAGAGCAATAGTAATAAAAGCAGCATGGTATTGGTATAGATAAAGACCAGTGAATCAATGGAGTCAAATTGAAGACCCAGAAATGAACCCACAAACTTATGGACACATAATTTTTTAAAAGGAAGCCAAAGCTGTACATTGGAACAAGGACAACATCTTCAACAAATGGTGCTTGTCTAACTGGATGTTGACATGTAAAAGAATGAAATTGGACACATACTTATCACCTTGCACAAAACTTTAAGTCCAAGTGGATCAAAGACCTTAACTTAAGGCCTGACACACTAAATCTATTACAATAGAAAGTGGGAAAACTCTAGAACTCATTGGCATAGGTGACAACTTTCTGAACAGAACACCAACACCTCAGGAGCTAAGACCAACAATCAATAAATGGGACCTCATAAAATTGAAAAGCTTCTGTAAGGCAAAAGACACTGTCATTCGAACAAAATGGCAACCTGCAGATTGGGAGAAGATCTTCACCAACCCCACATCTGACAGAGGGTTAATATCCAAAAATTACAAAGAACTCAAGAAATTAAAAGCCAAGAAACCAAATAATCTAATCAAAATATGGGGAACAGAGCTAAACAGAAAATTCACAAAGGAGGAATTCCTAATGGCTGAGAGACACTTGAAGAAATGTTCAACATCTTTAATCATCAGAGAAATGCAACTCAAGATGCCTCTCAGATTTCATCTCACACTTGTCAGAGTGGCTAAGATCAAAAACTCAAATGACAGCACATGCTAGTAAGGTGCAGAGAAAGGCGAACACTCTTCCATTGCAGTTAGGAGTGCAAACTTGTACAACCACTATGGAAATATCTTAGAAAACTTGGATTAGCTCTACCTCAAGAACCAGCCATAGTACCTCTGATTATGCATCCAAAAGATTTCTCACCAAACCACAAGGACGTTTCCTCATCTATGTTCATAGCAGCCTTATTTGTAATAGCTAGAAACTGGAAACAACCCAGATGTCCTTCACCAAGGAATGGATAAAAAAACTGTGGTACATCTACACAATGGAATACTAATCAGCCATCAGAAACAATGAAATCACGCAATTTGCAGCCAAATGGATGGAACTAGAGAAGCTCATCCTAAGTGAGCTAACGCAGGTTCAGAAGGATGCACATAGCATCTATTCACTTATAAATGGATTTTCACCATATAGTACAGCATAACTATGCTACAGCCAATGCACCAAATGGAACAGGAACATAGACACAATTTTAGATATTTATTCTATTTCATTTACATCAAAATTTTTTCATCTGTCAATGCTTCATGGCGTTTAGAGGTCATTATTTCATGTATTTATAAGAATTCACAGTGCTTCAGGCTATTAAAACCACAGTGACTCTGAGATCCCCCTGTAAGCAACGACAGATAGCCAAGCAATTCGACTCCTTCACCAAAGCATCCCCAGTGGATCCGGCACAGAAAATGACAAGAACAGACAGCTAAACACACCCACATGGCCAAAGGTCCAAGAAAAAATAGAAATCAAGGAAATAAGACTCCAACAAAGCAGAATTATCCTAGCTCATCGAATTCGGATGACCTCACACCAACAGTAACACATGAAAACGATGACAATTCTGCATTATGGAAAGTGATAGAGTCTCTTCAAGAAGAACTTAAATATATGAAGGAATTCAAGAAGCCACAATTTTACAAGTCAAAACAACGAACAACACCATTAAAGAGCTCCAAGCCAGGGTGACAGAGCTTGAACAGGAAAAGGACAAAGCAATGAAAGATTTTCATACAAAAATAAGCAAGCTGGAGAAGGAAATGTACAAAACGAAAAAATGTACAAAAGGAAAAAAAACAAAACCATACAAGACATGAAAATAGAAATAGAAACAATAAAGAAAACACAGTCAGAGTTAAAGGAGGAAGTGGAGAATCAAGGGATGAGAACAGGAACTACGGATGTGAGTATCAAAAATAGGATGCAAGAGATGGAAGACAGGATCTCAGGCATGGAAGATTTGATGGAAGAAATCAGTACAACATCCAAAGAAAATGAGAAGGCTAAAAAATCTCTCACCCAAAACATCCAAGAAATCAAGGACTCAATGAAAAGACGGAACCTAAGAATTATAGGTATAGAGGAAAGAGAGGACTCCCGACTCCAAGGTCCAGGAAATATCTTCAACAAAATCATAGAGGAAAACTTCCCAAACCTGAAAAAAGAGATGCCAATAAAAATCCAAGAGGCTTACAGAACACCAAACAGATTAGATCAGAAAAGAAACTCCTCTCGCCACATAATAATTGAAACAGCAAATGTACATAACAAAGAAAAAATATTAAAAGCTGTAACAGAAAAAGCTCAAGTCACATACAATGGCAGACCCATCAGAATTACACCTGACTTCTCCTCAGAAACTTTAAAAGCTAGAAGGGCCTGGTCAGATATACTACAAGTCCTGAGAGATCATAGGTGCCCAGCCAGACTACTTTACCCAGCAAAACTCTCTATCAACATAGATGGAGAAAACAAGATATTCCATGACAAAATCAAATTTAAACAATATCTATCCACAAACCCAGCCCTACAGAAAATCCTAGAAGGAAAATTCCATCCCAGGGAAGAAAACTTCACCCAAGAAAACAAAGGGAATAGAAAAACCCTCATCAACTAAACCAAAAGAGGCACAGGACCATCTTCTATACAAAACTAATGGGAAACAACAACCCCAGGTCACTAATATCCATCAACATCAATGGACTCAACTCTCCAATAAAAAGACACAGGTTTACAGAGTAGATCTGCAAGCAAGACCCGTGCTTTTGCTGCATACATGAAACACATATCACTACCAAAGATAGACACTACCTCAGAGTAAAGGACTGGGAAAAGGTTTTCCAAGCAAATGGAACCAGGAAGCAAGCTGGAGTAGCCATCCTAATATCAAACAAAACAGACTTCCAACTGAAGTTAATGAAAAAAGACAAAGAAGGGCATTATATACTCATTAAAGGGAATATTCATCAAGAGGAAATCTCAATACTGAACATCTATGCCCCAAATACAAAGGCACATACTTTTGTAAAAGAAACACTTTTAAATCTTAAATCGCACGTCGATCACAACACATTAGTAGTGGGAGACTTCAACACCCCGCTCACCACAATGGACAGATCATCAAGACTGAGGCCAAACAGAGAAATATTGAGTCTAACAGAGATCATGAAACAAATGGACCTAACAGATATCTACAGAACGTTTCACCCAAACACAAAGAAATACACCTTTTTCTCAGCACCCCACGGAACCTTCTCCAAAATCGACCATATAGTTGGACACAACGATAGTCTCAATAGATACAAGAAAATTGAAATAACACCTTGTATCTTATCAGACCACCAAGGAATAAAGCTGGTCTTCAACAGCAAAAGAATCAACAGAAAGCATACACACATGGAAATTGAACAACTCCTTACTGGATGACCACTGGGTCAGGGAAGAAATAAAGAAGGAAATCAAAGACTTCTTAAAATCCAACGACAAGGAAGACACAACATACCCAAACCTATGGAATACAATGAAAGCTGTGCTACAAGGAAAGTTCATAGCACTAAGTGCCATCAAAAAGAAAATTGCGACAGCTCATATTACTGAATTAACAGCTAAGCTGGGTGAATTGGAAAAAAAAGAAGCAAACACACCCAAGAGGAGCAGAAGACAGGAAATCATCAAACTTAGGGCTGAAATCAACAACTTAGAATCACAAAGAACTATACAAAGAATCAATGAAACGAAGAGTTGGATCTTCGAGAAAATCAACAAAATAGACAGACCCTTGCCAAATTAACTAAAAGGCAAAGGGAAAGAACCCAAATGAACAAAATCAGAAATGAAAAGGGAGAAATAACAACAGACATTGAGGGGATCCAGAAAATATTCGGGTCCTACTTAAAAATCTATACTCCACCAAATTTGAAAACCTAAGCGAAATGGACAATTTCCTCGATAAATTCCACCTACCAAAACTAAATCAAAATCAGATTAACAGTTTAAACAGCCCAATAACCCCTAAGGAAATAGAAACAGTCGTTAATAATCTCCCAACCAAAAGAAGCCCAGGGCCAGATGGCTTTAGCATGGAATTCTACCGGACCTTCAAAGAGGAACTAACACCATTACTCTTCAAACTCTTCCACCACATAGAAACAGAAAGAACACTGCCAAACTCATTCTATGAGGCCACTGTCATTCTGATTCCTAAACCACACAAAGACCCAACAAAGAAAGAGAACTTCAGAACAATCTCCCTCATGAACATAGATGCAAAGATATTTAATAAAATACTAGCAAACCGAATTCAAGAACACTTCAAAAATAACATAAAACATGATCAAGTAGGCTTCATCCAGGAATGCAGTGATGGTTCAATATATGAAAGTCTATCAATGTAATTCACCACATAAACAAGCTGAAAGAAAAAAAAACACATGATAATCTCGCTAGATGCTAAAAAAGCATTTGACAAAATCCAACACCCCTTCATGCTAAAAGTTCTGGAGAGAACGGGCATACAAGGACCATACCTAGAAATGATAAAGGCAATATACAGCAAGCCAGTGGCCAACATCAAATTAAATGGAGAGAAACTTGAAGCATTTCCTCTAAACTCAGGGATAAGACAAGGATGTCCACTTACAACATTTCTCTTCAATATAGTACTTGAAGTTCTTGCTAGAGCAATAAGACAACTAAAGGAAATCAAAGGGATAAACATTGGAAATGAAGAAGTCAAATTATCCCTATTCGCAGATGATATGTTAGTATACATAAGCGACCCCAAAACTCCACCAAAGAATACTTACAACAGATAAACAACTTCAGCAAGGTGGCTGGATACAAAATTAACTCAAAAAAAATCAGAAGCCCTTCTTTATACAACAAACAAGCATACCGAGAAAGAAATAAGGGAAACAACCCCCTTCACAATAGCCACAAACAATATAAAATACCTGGGTGTAACTCTAACCAAGCAAGTAAAGGACCTATACAACAAGAACTTCAAGCCCCTGAAGAAAGAAATGGAAGAGGCATTTAGAAGATGGAAAGATCTCCCATGCTCATGGATAGGTAGGATCAACATAATAAAAATGGCTATTCTACCAAAAGCAATATATAGATTCAATGCAATTCCTATCAAAATACCAACACAATTCTTTATAGACCTGGAAAAAGCTATACTCAACTTCATATGGAACAACAAAAGCCCAGAGTAGCTAAATCAATCCTGTACAAAAAAAAGCATCTGAAGGTCTCACCATCCCAGATTTCAAGCTGTACTACAGAGCAATAATAATAAAAACAGCATGGTACTGGTATAGAAACAGACCAGTGGATCAATGGAATCGAATTGAAGACCCAAACATGGACCCACACACCTATGGCCAACTAATCTTTGACAAAGAAGTCAAAACCGAACAATGGAAGAAGGTCAGCATCTTCAACAAATGGTGCTGGTCCAACTGGATGTCCACTTGCAAAAGAATGAAATTAGACCCATACCTATCACCTTGTACAAAACTTAAATCCAAGTGGATCAAAGACCTTAACATAAGGCCAGCCACACTAAAGATACTAGAAGAAAAAGTAGGAGAAACCCTCGAACTCATTGGCACAGGTGACAACTTCCTGAACAGAACACCAACAGCTCAGGACCTGAGATCAACAATCAATAAATGGGACCTCATGAAACTGAAAAGCTTCTGTAAGGCAAAAGACACTGTCATTCGAACAAAACGGCAACCAACAGACTGGGAGAAAATCTTCACCAACCCCACATCTGATAGAGGGCTATTATCTAAAATCTACAAAGAACTCAAGAAAGTAAATGCCAAGAAACCAAATAATCCAATCAAAAAATGGGAGACTGAGCTAAATAGAGAATTCACAAAGGAGGAATCCATAATGGCCGGGAGTCACCTGAAGAAATGCTCAACATCCTTAATCATCAGAGAAATGCAACTCAAGACGACCCTGAGATTCCATCTCACACCTGTCAGAATGGCTAAGATAAAGAGCTCAAATGACAGCACATGCTGGCGAGGGTGTGGAGAAAGGGGAACCCTACTCCATTGCTGGTGGGAGTGCAGGCTTGTGCAACCACTATGGAGGTCCGTCTGGAGATATCTTAGAACCTTTGGAATAACTTTGCCTCAGGACCCAGCCATACCACTTCTGTGTATACACCCAAAGGACACCTCACGGAGACATAGGGAAGTCTCCTCATCTATGTTCATAGCAGCCTTATTTGTAATAGCTAGAAACTGGAAACAACCCAGATGTCCCTCAACTGAAGAATGGATTAAAAAACTGTGGAACATCTGTACAATGGAATATTACTCAGCTGTAAGAAACAATGAAATCATGCAATTTGCCACCAAATGGATGGATCTAGAGAAGCTCATCCTGAGTGAGCTAACCCAGACTCAGAAGGATCCACACGGCATCTATTCACTTATAGCAGGGTTTTAGCTGTATCGTACAGGATATCTGTACTACAACCAACACACCAAAAGGATCATGGACATAAACTTTTTTTCATTTCTTTTTCTTTTTCCTTTTCCTTTTTTTCTTTTTCTTTTTCCTCTCTTTTTTTGTTGTTGTTCTTTGTTTTTGTGGGTTTGTTTGTCTGTTGGTCTTTTTTTTAGTTTTCCCCCCGTAGCAAGGAGACACCTATCACTGGCAGTACTGCCTCGTAGGCCCCCGGTGTATGAAGAGGCTCTTGGCCCTCATACGACTCCTGATCTGTGGTGAGAGACTGTTATGCAGGGACACTCCACCCAGAGAATCAAGACGGAAGGGTCAGGGGGTAGAGCATGGGAGGGTGGGGCTGGGAAGCGGGAAAAGATGACAATATGTTAAGGATGTAACCTGAAGCAACAAACAAATAAATTTATTAATTAAAAAAAGCAGGTAACAACGTTAAAACACTGTAAATAAAATAAAGGATACAGCCGTTCAACCTGGTTTTATAAACCTCCAAGTGTCGAAAAAACATAGAGCTAAGGTATAATACAGGGGAAATGTGGTGTTAGCCCATGCCTTTAACTTCAGCAGAGACGGGAGGAGCACCATAGAGTTAGTGAACTTATAAATTGTAGAGTTACAGGAAACAGGGTGGTGAGGGTACACACCCTTAATCCCATCATTCAAGAAGAGTACACCCTTAACCCCAACACATTAGAGACAGAAACAGGCAGATCTCAGAGCTCAAGGTCAGTCTGATACAAAACAAACTCTAAATATAGAAAAACTTCGATCCAGGAGTGGTGGAACACATCTTTAATCCCTTCAGATGGGAACCACAGGTCTCTGATCCCAATAATTAGAAGACAGAGACACACACATAGGATTTGGAAGGACCTAAGTTTAAAAGCTACTTACAAAAGCCCCACTCAATACAAACAAATTGTCCTTCAAGATCTCAAAATATATACATTAAAGCTGGTTTAGCTCCAAAATAATAAAATAATTTCTTCTTTAAACCAGTTTGAAAGATAACACTTTATATATTGTCAAAAAACCAAATTTGCTTCAGGAGAAATATTACCTACCCCCCCCAAAAAAAAGAGGGTGATTGTCCCTGAGTGAGGATTAGGGCAGGGCTCTGTTCTTATCTTTCTAGGAGAATCAAAGCATCCATTCAAGGAACCCAGGGACAATTGGACAACAGAAACCTCAGCAGAAAACAGAATCATACACCAAGGGAAGACAAGTGACCCAGTTGATTCAGCCTGACAGACTCCCTCAATAGCTGTCTCCATCAAAAGCCTACAGCCACAACAACTCAATATCGCTAAGACCGTTCAGCTCTACACAATGCCCCAGCCAGAACCTCAGTAAAGCCTGGAAGTTCAGCTTCTGCCTACAAACTCCTTAGGACATCTAAACAGCTGAGAACAGAAGGATTGAACATAAAAGGATTGTACTAACATTTTTAACCATTTTTCCACTTTGGTTCGGGCCCCAAACAGGTTTACTACGACCCAAATCAGAAGGAAGTCATTTTAAGAGAGCGACGTCCCATGCCCAGAGGGTGGGGAGGGTGTTTCTCCGCCCCCCCTCTTTTTTTGGTTATTTGAAGGACAACTGAAAACTCTGTTGTTTAGGGGAAGAGATTACAAGTTGTTAAATGGTCCTGTTTAATGGGTTGTGGAGGTTAGACCCAGGGTATTCCTTCTTTCCCTTTTCTGTATCCTTCTTTATCTCCTATGTAGGAATGCATGGACTTGAGAAAAATTGAGACATAGATATAGCACAGGAAGGACCAAGAAGAAGGGTCAGATTATTGAATATGCCCTTATACCTTTGTATATTGATACAAAATTAGTAGTATATTTGGCTAAAATGGTATTGACCATTGTTTATTGTGCAAAAATAAGATTGTATTGGACTACGTCGGTATTGATATTTGTATATTGATACAAAATTAAGATTATAGTTGGCCACAATGGTATTGACCCTTGTATATGGACGCAATATTAAGATTGTATTGGGCCACATAGGCATTGATCTTTGTATATTGATACAATATTAAGAGTATATTTAGCCACATTTGAATAGATCTTTCTATATTGATACAAAATTAAAGGTAACGCTTCCTAATGGTATCGTACCTAGAGATACTTAAAAATGAAATGTGAAGCTCTGGCCTCTTGGTACCAACTGTCTTAAACTGTTTAGGATAGTTAAGAAAAACAAACTCCTAGCCATGCATGCATGTCACCTTGTTAGCTACTATGACATTCTATCACAGATATTCTCTAAGCTACTCAGTAATCAAGTTGTTAAGAGACAAGCAACATTTGCTTATCTAAATACAAGAGATGGATAGGGCATCTTCAAAAACCCCAAGAGATCTGCAGAATATGGCATTCAAAGATGTGGTCTTAAATTAAGATTTTTTTTTGATATTGTGACATATCAGCTCCTGACAGAACCCCCTATTCTACTCCAAGTAGAAGATAAGCATTGAAGAATCTCCAGTGTGAGATGGTTGAATTAGTGGCAAGCCTATCTCTTGGCATGTAAAAACTCCTTGCTTCAACTGCAGACAGACTGCTGTCCAAAAACGACAAAACTTGGTAGCAGGGAAGTCGACAGCCTAGCTCTGCCAATACAGGGTAGGTAAGTCCTTTATAATCCCTGCTCTACAATAAATGTCTGTCAGAGAAACAGGACCAAAAGGCTGAAGACTGATGCTGGAATGTATGGAGAGAAAATGGGAACTGTCCAGGTAGTCACTGGTATGTCATTTCTTAGTATTGGAAGCTGCAGGCCCTGCACCTCCTATATAATCAGATATATTTATCCTTCTCAGCTCTCTGAGGTGGTTGAAGAATAGACAGCTTGAGTCTCATAGATAAATTTTGAGTTGTTTAGGAATCAAGAGGGTGTTCTAGATCTAAGAAGATGGTTATAATAGTGATGCAAGTTAGTATGAAAGCTAAGTCAGTTATAGAACTTTAAACTCATGGAGATGGTTAGAAGGTAGAAGGTTAAAGTCAGGGGCCAAATATGTATGAACTGGACATTGGGAAGGTATACTAGGCCATCTAACTCTCATAAATGTGGCATACTTAATTCTACTGTTTTGTATAGAATTTACTGTTATAAGAGAAAGAACCATTTGTTGGATTGAAAAGGGAAGCTGTTGGGGGGAAAGAGGATGGAAGGGTGGGACAGCAAGAGGGAATAGGGAAGGGTTTGTGACTGAGATGTACCTTGAAGAAAAAAAAATAAATTACTTATATAAAAAAATTCTTGATTTTAATACTATGCCATAAAATTTGTCTTTAATATGAAATTTTGCCTCAGTTTTGAGTTTTATTTACTGTAGAATCAAATTCTACATTAATCATAGATTGACATAATGTTATTCATTTGTTTGATTTTGGACAAAGCAGGGAATTAAACTTTGTTGTTATAAACATGTGATACAGGTTGCTAAACTAGCAGACGTCTAAGAAAAGTACACAAGTAAGCAGTAAAATGTAGAATAGATAAATAATAGCTACATAAATAGCTGCATTATTTTGTTTCTTTATTCTGCCATACTTATTATATTAAAAGTCAATAACATGTTGCCACATCAAAAATATAATAGGAGCCGGGCGGTGGTGGCGCACGCCTTTAATCCCAGCACTTGAAGGCAGAGGCAGGTGGATCTCTGTGAGTTCGAGGCCAGCCTGGTCTACAAAAGCGAGTCCAGGACAGCCAGAGCTGTTATACAGAGAAACCCTGTCTCGAAAAACCAAAAAAAAAAAAAAGAAAAGAAAAATAAAAAATATAATAGGACCATATCAAACCTATATACATGATATAAATTTTTATATTAAAATTCCTTTATAGAGGTGAAGCTATGACTCAAGAGTAAAGAGAACTTTCTGCTCTTCCTGAATACTGGGGCTCAGTTCCAAGCACTCTCATGGCAGGGACACAACCATCTGTAACTGCAGTTCTAGGGGACCTCATGTCCTCTTCTTGTCTGTAAAGGTATCATTATAGACAATGTCCATATATGGACAACTGCAAAGCACTCACACATATCAAATAAAAATTTTAAAAATATTCTAACACATAAAAATGATTTTTATATGTTATTGGGATAACATGATATATCCATACTCATAAGGACTGTAATTTTATATCAGGTTAAACATATCTATCTCAAGTGCTTATGATTTCTGTCTTTAAAAAAAAAAAAAACATTGAGGAGGAAGATCCACTGGAGATGTGAGTAAAGAAGGTAGGGAGGCTGCAACAGTGATCTGCTACAGAACTAGGTGTGAGACTGAGGGACTGAATTTAAAGGCGAGAAAAGAGACTTAAATATCTATGTTTAGCCTACCTGAGTGCGCACGCCTGTGTGTGAGAGAAAGACAGAGAGAGAGAGAGAAAGAGAGAGAGAGAGAGAGAGAGAGAGAGAGAATGAATTGGAGTTTTAGCTTTGGTTTGAAATGTAAAACTACATTATAAAACTTCACAGTGCTATATTGCTTTTACCACATGGGGAACTGTTCTTGCCCTGGGCAGGAGGCAATAACACACAATGTGGGAAGTATCCTGGCATTTTTCCATATTGCCTTTTTGAAATCAATGGGTAACTAAATAGAGATGGTTTCTGAAGCAATAAAATACTTGAGGTAGATGTTTTTGGTTTTCTACTTTCAGAAAATTCACATATACTTCACAAACTTATTTTTTGTTCAGGTGTTTGAAAGAGAATAAAATTACACAGAGAATTATATTTTAAAAATCAGCAATATCCAAATTTTAATAATATATACCCATGATTACCATTTTAAGATATTTTCTTTAAGAATTTTCACATGTAGATGTGTGTGTGTGTGTGTGTGTGTGTGTGTGTGTGTGTGTATTAACACATTTGTATGTGGCATATATTTTACATTCTTTTTGCAGTCCTGTGTATCAAATTCTTGGCTTTTACATATGCTAGGCAAACACTCCATCAGAGAGTATATTCAAACCCTTGGACTTCAGAAGACATCACTATGCTTTCTGTGCTGGGTTGAGTTGCTGTATAACCCAGGGTGGACTGTAATTCATTTTCTTCAAAAGCTTTCTCATATACATGCATGAGCAAAAGAGTTTGCAGCATTTTGTCATTTCATAAGGCATTAGCAATTAAAAAGATACATTTCCAATCCTATTCTTGGGTATATTTAGGCTACTAGCATATCTAGATGTAACCTGGTATATAATTTTTAGCTATGAACAAAATAAATCATAAAAGGTATACAGAAAAATTAATTATAACTTTTGGTTGGAGATGGTGATGTGCATTTATAATCCTCGTACTCAGTATACCAAGGCAGGGAGGTAACAGTTCTGTGGCTAGTATAAGCTCAAAGGCGTGACTCTATCTCAGGATAACTATTTGTTCCTCTAAGATTGACACTGAACCCCTCACTTGAGCTATACCATTTAATATATTTTTGTTATTTTTTATTATTTCTGCTATTACAAAGCTTGTTTTTGTAGTGCTTTCATAGATATGTTAGAGAAATGTAGGAAGATATCTATCTCTGACTCTGACCCAATTTTAAGGCACGATCAAAACAAAACTCTTATCAGAGCTCCAGGCATCTACATAATTCAGGCCACAAATAACTGAATTGTGTTGGTAAACAGTTAGTCCAATCCATGTATTTAACAGCACAATGGATCAACTTGTATAACGTTAAAGGGAATTGGCTTCACAAACTTCTAAACTTTTCTAAATTTGAATCCAATAGTCCCAATTATTAAGTGTTAAGTCTTAGAAAATTAGTACGTATCATGCTGTTTACATGCAAATGTTATTACTCCAGGAAAGGACACAAAAAATAAACAGGCAGCTGAAAATGAAAAAAAAAAAAATAAATGGCTAACACTTCCAAGGCCAGCATTTGGGAAGCTAAGGTAAAGGAAATATCACTGGTTCAAGGCCAGCCTACGTTACGTACTGAGTTCTAGACAAGCCTGATTTACAGAGTAAGACCCTATCTCAAAAAAAAGCAAACAAAAAACAAACAAAAAACCCCCAAAACAAAAAACAACAACAAACAAAAAGCCCCCCAAAACAATAAAAAACCCCAAAACTACAAATCCCAAAAAGTACACTTTATAAATGAATGGTATGCTAACAAGAACTGACATCTTGATTGGGACCAGTAGAAAATGAAATGTGGAATATATAATACAACTGAGTAATAATGGTTTTAGTGAGCCACTTGAGGTGCAGCATGTTGTTGTTTTTGCAGGGGCTGTGTGTGCATGGCTATGTGCATATGGAATGGCACATGTGGAATATAGGAAGCAGAGACGAGCCATGCACCTGTTTTTTGCGGATGACTGAATGGACTATGGATATTGCTATAAAGTGATACTGTGGAGGGAGGTCCATGTTGCACACAAACCCTAGATCACATATAAGTGTGACTCTAAACCTATGGGAAATTCTTCGACTTAGGGAGCCAGGGACAACTTGCTATTGATCTCCATAATTTTTCATTTATGTGGCTGGAGAGAGAGCTCAGTGGTTAAGAACATTAGCTGCTCTTCCAGTGGACCAGGGGTTGATTCCCAGAATCTACATCGTGGCTTGCAAAAATCTTTAACTCCAGTTGGAAGGAATCCCCCACATTCCTCTGGCCACTGCGGGTGCCAGCCATGCATTTAGTGCACAGACATACATGCAGAGAAAATACCCATACATGAAATAAAAGAATAAAACCTTAAATATAGTCTTTATTAATATTTTAACATACAATAGGATATACTTAATAATATTGTTAAAATAGCATAACAGAGAATTTTAAAATACAGTTTCAACAGTTTTCAATTGCCTACTTTAAAACTAGCAAAACTTCCTCCAAGTAAATGTAAAAATATACTATGTTTTATTCCTTTGCTTTTCTTTGCCATTTTCTTTTTGTTGCACACAAAGTAATAAATGAAAATGGCCATCTAGAGACAAAAGTGAAAGCTTTCAACCAACAAGTATGTTCCCTAAATTGAAGGATATAGCAATAAAATTTCTAGGTAGAAAAATTGAGCTGTCACCTTCCTAAGATCTGAATAGTTTATTGACTTTCCAACTGTGTGTATTAGTCTCATACAATTCACATGGTTTTTCTCTCCATGAGGAAAGGAAAAATGATTTGCCATTGAAACCTAAGCAAGCTCCAGGTTGACTTTCATAGCAGCTTTTGCTTCCTATAAAGGTTTTAGATGAAATAGAAGACATCATGTTTTCACTAAAGGTACTGATCACTACCATTAGAGACCAGGCTGAAACACTCTTCCCTAAACATCCCCCTACATAAGGAGATTTGGTTGCTAGAAAGATGTGGTAGGAACTGTAAATTCCTCTAGCTATATTGATTTGCATTGCATATGACCATAGGTGCTTTTAAGATTTACTTACATTTAGTTATATGTTATAACTATAGAAATTGTAAACATGCTAAAGATATCAAAGGTTTATTTGTTTATGTTTTCATAAACTCTGAACTTCCTTCCGAGGAGCTACGAATATGAGAGCAAGCCTGATCTCCTTTTTCTACCAATATAGCACTTAAAAATGGGGCTTCATTAAGAACAGCATTTTTAATGGCTAAGATTTCTTCATTGTACAACTTTGTTTCTCTGTTATTTTTTTTCCTTCATTGAACTCCTAACTAAACAATGAGCAGGAAATCTCTACTGTTCTTTACCATTTTACCCTAAAGTTCCAAGATTTTTCATGTATTCTGTCTGTATAGGGGGCTTCAAATACCTCTTTCAACAGATGCCTTGTCCAATAAAGTGAGGCACACATAATGCTAACCTTTGTGGAACTGGAACCACTGGAGTACCTCTACTTCTTTAGTCCACAGGAAGCTACTTCTAGATAAAATTCTCCAGTTTGTATTTCTTTTCAACGAGTCTTCCCGCAGCAAACCCTCCTCATATGATGCCGCTAGTCCACTAGTCTTTTGTCCTTAGAAACCTGCACTTTTGCTTCCACATCAATTTCGCTTTGAATACACTACTCTTTCCTACATTTTTCAGTTATTCCTCACTTCCAAAACTCCTATAATGTTTGTTTCAAAATACTATTGACACTCAAAAGGTGTTTGACTCACTCGGAATCATGAATTAATCCTCATTCAGTTGTTTTCAAATGGCACTTTGTTCATATTTCTATTATAACAATTAACAAATTATTTTAATTTTTTTCTTAAAAGCCATTCATCTAGTCCAAATTCATTTTAAGTTCTTCAGAGTTACATTTTGGGATGATGAAAGAGTACAGAGGAAGTGATACAGCACAGAGTTTTCTAATTGGGCTCAGATGGCCATTCTTGTGTGACCACAGAGTGCCATCCTGAACAGGGCACAGCGGTTAGATAAGAGCACAAGAGTGGACATAAAAAATGGACATTACATAATGTACTTTTGAGTTAGGTTTCATGGCTATTAAGCTATCTACGTTAGCAAATGCCTTGTTCGTTGGTTGTCTATATCTGTTTAATGAAGTACAGAGCAGATGAAAATATGATTTCTCTATACTTCTTTTATGACTTAACAGTGGGAAGTGTGTATCATATTTATCACAATTATTCCTTCTGCTTACTAAAAAAAACTTGAAAGGGATAGAAAATTCTAAGTATAGACACAAATTCTATAAGGACAAATAGACACAGAGATATCGTTATATAAAAATAAAAGACAATTCTTAAACTCCAACAGTTACTGTGTTTTATTCTTACTGAGTATACACACTATACTGACTATCATTCCCCAGTGCTGTCAGCTTAAAATTGAACATTACTGTGGGATGGTAAAGCCATTTGAATCTCTTATTCTGGTGAGGTAGGGAATCCTTGAGCAGAAAGTCATCAGGGTACCTGTTTATGACAAAGAGAAAAACCAGATCTCCTATGGTGTGCAGACTTTGCACAGAAGCAATGGAACAGTGACAGACTTGGTTCTGGAGCAGAGTTGCAGGGGTGATGAAACAAACCAACAAGAAGTCTTTCATTATCTTTGGGTCAAGGATCACTTCGAACTCAGTCTATTCTGATGAGCCACTGTTCTGTATAGTCTTCCCTCCGTATGCACCTCCAGAATCAAGCATCTTTTTCTCCCTGAAGTGGCACCAAAACTTTTATTGTAGGATCCCTGATCTTTAGAACATTCCTTTTATATTTAAAAGGGACTACCTTTATCAAAACCAACTGTATTCATTCCAAGTTTCTGCCTCACAACCCCAGCACATCATTATAACTAAATAGTCAAGGTTTGGTAATAAAATGCCTATATTCTTGCTTTACAGTTTTATTAGACAGGATGACCCCACCTCCAGTGGGAGCTCCAAGGTGCCAATCAGAGCTGCTGACTTTAACACTGAGTATTAGGATTTCACAAGATATGGGCCATCCCTAAAACTTGAGTATACATGGCAAAAAATAAAATATACTGTGAACAGTCCACAGATGACTCTGGAATGAGAAAATAGGAGTTTATTTCCATGGATACCCAAATCACCACAAATTGAATGAAGGAAGAATGTTGTAAAATATAAAGATATTAAGTTTCTTGAAATGTTTTGGCATGCACTTGTTTTTTTTCTTAGTAAGCCTTATAGTTTCCAGTGTAAAATTGGGAAACAAATAGTATACTATCCCATCAGTTTTTGAAATACAGAAGTCAAACCTAAAAAAACAAACAAGCAAACAAAAAACAAAACAAACAAAAAAACACTGCTTCAGATATAGTAGTTGAAGACTTTAAACCATTTGCTTCTGCCCTTCTTGGATTAAAGTCTACTGTTCTAACATATGTGTTTATAGAAACCAGGGTAAGTATCTCTCTCATCACCTGCTGTATTTCTATACACTCTAGCAGTCTACAGTGTACACAGTTATCTGTGGGCGCAGCATAGGTTAATCACATGTGACAGAGATGATCCCTGAGATTAAATATACACTGTGAAATGCATGTGGATGTTCATGATTTCAACCAATGGACTGTGGCCTGAAATGATGTCATAGGAAGTGCAGCAGAAGTGGAAGGTTAAACCTACTTGCATCTTGGCTCATTAAACGCAGTTAAAGTGCAAATCCCCTCATTCTGACAGTAGTGATCACAAGGGTTCTCTTTCTGGTCACAGCGCTGACTTTTAAACCCCACAGAGCATCTGCAGAATTTTAGTAAAATACAACTGAATAAAGCGTCTGACTTTTTTTCCATAAATGTTTAAATTTATGTTATACATTGATATTAACATAAAATAAATATCTTCCCAGGGATGCTTGCTTCCCTCATAAATATACTGATCGCATGTTACTCTAACAAATTGTAGAACAGGATGCTGATAGGACTGATTCGTGGGAATCATCCCCTTACTCAGTTAAAAACAAAACAAAACAAAAACAAAAGCTTCATATATAGACCCCATCAATGGAATAGCTTTAGGTATTTTGCTCTAGATAATCAGCAAGCTAAGAAGAGGAAAACATTAAATTCCAGATTTTCTAGGAACATTAAGTATCTCTGCTTAACTTGGGTGCTTAGCAACCCAGCTACACATCATGTACTCTGAAAGAGCCAAGGGCTTAATTGGTTTTTGCCATGCCATACTTTAAATCTTACAGAATCAGAAAATAGCATTATGTATTTGAAAACATAGTACAGGTTCATTGGGGAAGAATAGTCCCAAATACTGAGGAATTCACACACACACACACACACACACACACACACACACACACACACTGATCTGTATGTTTCACAGAGCTTAATAAGGTCCATAATATCAGACCAATTTTCCCAGCATTTCTAAGTTGAAAAACTGTGAACGTCTGAAGTGATGTGATGCTAAGAACTGAATGAGGTTTCCTCCTGATGTCTTTAACAGCTAGCTGATAAGGAAGGATTTATGCACCACATGAGTCAATGAGGGACAATTGATCAGAGATGTACATGACACACTCATTTAATAAAGTATTGCCTCATGAAGGGGAAAAAAAAACATTAGGATAGAGACTCTACCTATATGCAGTCCTGTCTTAAATTACCCACAGTACTAGATACTCACACACACACAGGTACACTAGTCTCAGGGTCCAGCTGGCATGTACCACCATTGTAACAGTAGCCGTCACATAACTGACAGCTAGAGGCAATCTTTCCATTAGTGCAGCTGTAGCAAGAAAGGAAAAAAGAGAAAACATTGTTACTTAGAATTCTGCTGTTGAAGGCTGACACAAAATACCTGAAAACTAGAATGTGAATCATCTGGGAATATTTTAATCTCTGTCTAAACCTAAGTTTTCTGGAAAGCAGATTGCTGGAAGCAAAATTTTATTTATTAGAATAATTACAGAGTATTTTGATAGTTTGCCAAATTTTCAACCCATTTGCTTGATAAAAATTTAAAGCAGCTAGATATATGTTTAGAAAATACTCTTCTTTATCACTTACATATTAAGAGGATATTATGAATTTCTTTTTCAGTTAACCAAGATGTGGTAACATCAGTGTGTTATAAGCCACATTATTTAAGTACCTCAGCATTCTGTTCTCAGCAAAGTATTTGTTAAAGAGAAGTTGTTGTAAATGTGTGTATGTGTTCATATTGTGAAGGTACATATACTTGTATAGGTTTACTTACATTTTTGTTGTGTGTATAGAAGCCAGAGGAAAACACTGTTTCATCCTCAAGATTATTATCCATCTCTTTCAAGACAGGGGTTCGTTGGCAGACTGGTTATGCACTAATCCCTAAGGATCATCTTGCCTCTACCTCTGCAGATTTGGGAAATGTCAGGTGGCCCTGCTGTCTTAGGTTTGGAAAGTGGCTTCAGCAGATAAAGGCATTTGCCACAGAAGCAGATGACTGGCAACTATTACAAATGGTGCTCTGGCTTTCATGTGCTTAGTGTGGCATGATTTTACTACGTACCTCTGTATTCATAAATATGAATAAGTGTAATTGGAAAGAAATAAAGATAGTTCAAATGTGGGGGCTGAAGAGATGGCTCAGAGGTTAAAAATACTGGCTGCTCTTCCTGAGGTCATGAGTTCAATTCCCAGCAACCACATGGTGGCTCACAACCACCTCATGTTGAGATCTGGTGCCTTCTTCTGGACTGCAGGCATACATGTAGGTCGAGCACTGTATACACAATAAATTAAATCTTTAATCTTTAGGAAAAAAAGATAGTTCAAATGTTAAATACATATTAATTAAACACTATGCCAAACATTTTGTTTGTTTTTGAGTTAGAGTGTTACTCTGTAGGCCAGGCTTGCCAAGAATTTCATGTTAAGTCCTCCTAACTTACCCTATTGATGCAGAACTTACTGACATGTAAGAGCTATTATGTCTTCAAAGTTTTTATTGTCAATATAGAGCTAGTCAGTGCAAATCTAAAACTAACAGTGCAGGAGTAACAAGATATATGTTTTTGAAAAACACACCTCAGAGCCTAATTGCAGTCACATTACATGTCTGGAATCAGAGTAAATACTATCGTCCTTCCCTGGAAAATAACATGAAAAACAACAACAAAAAAAGCTGTAGTCTTACGTTTTAAACAAACAACTGTATTGGTCCTGGAACACTCTGAGGAAATGGAGAAAAAGTATATCTATGTTCAAGGTCACTAGGGAATCTCATGTCCTTCATGAAGAGCTGTGAGAAAGCTGTAGTTATGCTGTCTTAAACTGGATTGTAATTTCATTCTGGTGTTTGTCATCAATTCGTAACAAACCAGTTGATCCATCAGTCCAGACATGAATGTGATATTGCATGCTTCAGTACTATTGGCTATTCTTAACTTCCCATGATGGAGGAATTTTGCAGAACACCCCTTCCTAACTCTACACATGAGCTTGAAAATAAAATCAGGCAGCAGTATCATTAACTGACCTTTTTATATTCCTCAAAGTAGCCAAGAACACAGTCAACAAGTACTGTTTTCTGAAAATTTAAGTATTAATGGTAAATCATTTTCTTCTTTCCAAGCTTTATTGAAAATCAAGACAGAAAATGTTATAGGTTCTTACTCTATTAAAAGAGTAATGTCAGAGATGAAAAAGTACCTCATTATACATTGAAGAATTTTACATAAAATGATAATACCCAAACTTTGTTATCTAAAAGAGGAAACAATGCAAATTAATTTTTAAATTCCTGCTTTAAACAGCTATATGAACTTTTGTCTTTTTATTATTAATGTTTTTCTTGAATTTGAAATAGAATTTTTAAAATATTTTAAAATGTGGAAAAAATGTAATTTAATGCTTCAAGAAGACCAAGTTGTATTTACTGTGTTATTTTCTAAAAAGGCATATATAATACAAACAAATTCACAGAGTATTTTTAATAATTTCCAAAAAGTTACTTACAAGTTCCCTAGTAAATACAAAGAATTCTTAGGGATCCTCTCTGAACTGTTCAACATAAGGTACAGGTTTCTTTTTAATAATATTTACTTCTATCTTCTTGAGAAAGGACAATCTACAATGATAATATGTATCAATGGTCTCTGTCATAGTGGAGTGTGTAGAGTGTTGATAGGCTATACATTAGAATTTCAGCTGTATATGACGATTTGAATTTTTACACTAAAGTGAAAAAATAACTATTTCATTCTTTTTTAATTTTGGTTTGGAATGTCTTTTCATCTACAAAACAAATTCTAGCATCAATTCAAGTTTCATTATAATTCTAAGATGACATTTATCAGAGATCACATAGTATATTTCAGATTGTGAAGGCACACTATTGTGCTCAAATATCATATAGGCCATCTTATAAAAATAGTGTCAGGCATCTATTTGTAAAGTTAGACTGGGTATCCATTGTCATCTGTCATCTATTCCTTCACATATATTTCCAAAAAGATCATCCGAAATAAAAGAATTCTACCAATAGATGGCAATAGCCTCTTCCAGTTTTGAAGATTGTGTCTATGTGTATGTACTTGCAAAAGCTGATTTTCCTTTTATATGGGGTCAAGTATAGGGTGGGGATCCTATATATTTTTATGTAATGGGAGCAAGTTGGGTGTCTGCCTGTGGTTTCTGGGTAAACTGGGCAGGTGACTCAATTTATAGCCCCAATTCTCAGTGTAAGTTGAAAAGAATCATCAAAAACACTGTGTAGACTGTTCTGATCAGTAACAGTAACAGAGGACATGGGGAGCATAACCTAGTGCAGGAGAAACTTTTTAAAACTTATGAAGGGGATCCTAATGAAATCTCCAAATAATGAGGGAGATGAGTCCCAGGTGGCCATCTCTTATCACCAAACAAAGCTTCCAGAACCACGACTAGGTTACATCCAATTGAGTTGTTTCTGAAGGGATTACATGAAAATCCTTAAACAATGCAGATTGTTGCTAATTCAATAGGCTGCTGTCCACAAATTGACAAGGACCCAGTGCTGAGGATAAAGTCCACACACCTCCTCAAAAATGGAGAGGTGGATCTGGGTAGTCTGGATCTGGAGAGGAGGTGCCTACATAGAATCTTCATGCCTGTATTCTAGTGTTTTTGAACTAGGAAGGTACACTGCAAGTTATTAGAAGATAAACATAAATGCCAACCAGCCACAAAACCTTTGATCTACAATCTGTCCTGGTGGCAAAATATGCTAGAACAATAGTGGCACAAAACTGTGGTAGTATCAAACCAAGCAATGTCTGATTTGACATAAGACCCATGCCAGGAGATGATACCCAAACCCTACACTGCTTAGGTGACCAAGAACCAGAGATTATCCCAGAGATCTATGTTAAAACAAACTACTATGGATCAAATGAATGAATAGATAGATAGATAGATAGATAGATAGATAGATAGATAGATAGATAGATAGACAGACAGATAGACAGACAGCTAGGCAGACAGACAGACAGACAGCTAGACAGACAGACAGACAGACAGACAGACAGACAACAGACAGACAGACAGACAGACAGATAGATAGATAGATAAAAAAAATTTAAAGGAAACTGGGTGTTGGTGGCTTAAGGTTCAGAGTCAGGTAGATCTCTATGAGTTTCATGCCAGCCTGTTATTCAGAACAATGTTCAGGACAGCCAAGTCTACACAGAGAAATTCTGTCTCAAATAAATAAATAAATAAACAAACAAGCAAACAAACAAACAAATAAATAAATACTCTAAAAAATAAATTTAAAAATAGTGATAAAAATGACTCCTAATTATATTGTGCTGTACTCAGCCAAAATCAGAGAAGGTTCCTCCTTCAGTACATGGGAGCAAATATACAAACCCACAGCTACACACTGTCAAGAAAGTAAGACCTTGGACACACAGCTTAACTGGGATGTCTTCATCAAAACCCTTCCGTCAGAGCTCAGAAAACACTGTGAGGTTTGGGGTAGAAATGTTGTAAGAGCCAGAGTGGGTGGAGACACCAGAAGAACATGACCCTTTAGATCAAGTGAGCAAAACACATATGAAGTCATAGAGAATAATGCAGTAAGCAGAGGTCTACATGGGTCTGAACCAAGGTCCACTGTGTACATATTTTAGCTTTCATTTAGTATTTTTATCGAACTCCTGAGTATGTGAACAAGTGGATATTTGATTCTTGTGACTTCTCTTGGGGCTCTATTGCTCCTGTTGGTTTGCACTGTTCAACTTAGATATGGTGGTTTTTGTTTTATCTTATCCAACTTAACTTGTTTGAAACAACAACAAAAAAAATCCCAAAAAAAAATCAAATAAACAAACAAAAGAAAAGAAAGAAAGCAACAAAGAACAAAGAAAGAGATAGAGAAAGAAAAACCTTCCAGGTCCACCCACAAACTGAAATAAAACTAATTCATAATTAAGAGTTGTTGAATTTTGTATCTGTATGAGACTTTGGAGATACACAAGAACATTTATTTTGATTTAGTGTACTTATTAAAGAAATATCAGTCACTCTTTTAGTTACTTTACTTAAAAACAGTATATTTCAAATTATCCAAATTGCTAGGTATAGTATATGCCATTCATAAAGATAACTCAAAACACATTTACAGTAAATTCTAAAATGAGAATGCATAAAAATAAGTAAATAAATAAAACTTGTCAGCATTGCCTGTAATAAAATTTTATTGGACCTTGTTTGCCAGAGTATATAACTCATCTGACAATGCCTCAATCTCTCAGTGGCCAGGATCTTTATGTTCCTCTCTTCTCTCTCTTTCTCTCATTCATTACACTCCTAATAAAAGTAGGTGACAGAATCCAGTCTGCTCCAGACACTTCATTTAGTGGGTTGTTCAAAGTATTTGGCATGAAGACTGACTTTTCACCTCATGGGGGGAACTTGTTTCATGATACAAACTGAATAGCATTAGCCTTAGCTGCTGCATTCTGCTCTCATTCACTTAGTTTTATAGAGAAGTTTTAACAAGCAGAAAAATAGAACGTGTACAGATCTGCCTCCCAGAACCCATCATTCCACATTCTTGTTTTAGGTAGCAATTGCCAAAGTCAGACTAGGAAAAAAAAAAAAATCTTAGTGCTCATGTCCTTTGGAGATATATGCTGCTTTTCCCCCAAAGTATCAACTAAAGCCAATGAAATAAAATTATAATCTCAAAAGAAAAGACATTTAATCAGAAAACAACAATAACAACAAATTTCAATCTGTTTCAAATCACTCACTGTGACAATTAATGAGAAATAACTAAAAGCCTACATTTAACATTCCACATGCTTACATCTGTCATTCAAACCTCCAAGAGGCTCTAGGTATGAAGGTCATAAGTCAATGTTTAGGAGTTGGTTCTCACCTTCTAACACTAGGTGTGGGGATTGAACTCATATTATCAGACTTTTTCTACAATTTCATGTATTCCTCCTGTCTTACCCTATTGAACATAGTACTTACTGGTGTGAGATACTATGTCTTCAAACATTTTGTTGTCAAAATAGACTTACTCCATAAAAATCTAAAACCAAATAAAGCCTAAAATCTAAAATGTGAAAATCCATGTATTTCTAGGCCTACCTGATAATTCAAAGCACTGGCCTTTCATACCAGGATGATCTTGGACTCATGCGCCATCACTCTGAGATACTCTAGGTACCTATTTTCACATAATCCTTTCCTTTTCATCTCTTCCATGTCTCCCACACCACCACTTTCTCCTATTCCTCCCCCTTGTCTTTGTCCTCCTCTTATTCTTTTGTTATTGTGAATTAAACCCTTGGTAGGAAAATATTGTCCTCTCCTTAGTTCTACATAGAGGTTTCTGAATATATTTATGCTATTACTTACTACTTGGGTATATTTTATAGCAGGAAAATTTAGTAATATTATTGATGTTCATGAACTTCAGTTATTTACATAGGTGCTAGAGAATGAACTTACTTGAACTTCATCTCTGGCTTTAAAAAATGAACTGTTGGACATGCAGACTTTTAGAATAATAAATTACATTTGCTTCATAGTTTATTTCTGAACCATGTATCTTTGGCATATAGATGTTTTATAATTCAAGTCAGATGACTACTTACTTGCAAAATATGTCCTCATTGTCTTTATTTATAATACAGTGGCCCCCATGGCAACGTATACATTTGTCAATCTCACATTTCGGTCCTTCATAGCGTGTTGGACAGACACATTCAACACTCCCATCATTTCCAATGGTACACGATTCTGAATGCACACAATAGTGGTGGCACACATCTAGGAAGAAGAAGCAACCAAATAGTTAAATGATGTTATGAGAAGTTTTTCAGTCTTATAAATGATGCTATTTTGTTTAATATGGAAATTGTTGCACAATAGGTAAAATAAATTTTAAAATCAACTTGTATAATATACAAAAGAGACTTCTCTGATAATGCTTTGATTTCTCCTTTTGTCTCTGTCTTTAAATTGGGCTTTTTTTTTTCATCCTGGTAGGAAGATAAATGATATATTGATGCAATGTTAGCTGATAAGCTCTTTTTGTTCTGATGCACAGGGCTGAAGATCCTTAGCTTTCCTTCCAATGAGTAGTACAAGTGTGGCTGGCCATGAGCAGAAATGCTTGAGATTTTCTTAGATGCTAATCACGACTGTCTATCCTCACAGCTCTATTATATTTGGTGAGCATATAGAAAACCAAAGGAAAACTGACTGGGAAATTGGCTGATCTCTCCTGGTGGGAAGTGATAGAGAAATCTTACCTTCCTTCATTCTCCAATGCGAATAAAAAGTAACCCACCCTCCAGAGTGAAACCTTCCCCTCTAATCTAAGCTTCTCTTTCAAAGGACCATTCTTATTAAGCATTACACAGAGGTTTCTTAATGACAAAGGAATACCATGTATTCCCTCTTGAACATTCATAGTTCAACAAAGGGCATTAAATAAACTATTAATATACATTTAGAATTATTATGCTTCAGTGACTTGAAAAGCGGACAGCTCTTTATATGTTCATAGAGGAATGTAATGCAATTTTTAAATTTTAAAATATATAAATTTGTAGTACAAAATCCATAAATAACTAATGAAATTTAACCCAGGGTTTGTATTTGGGAGCAGGAGTTTCCTTTCAGCAATTAAACTGTTAAGTTTATTAAATGAGATTAGCTCAGCTTAAAAAATAATTTACACACTGTAATCAGCTAAATGACAATGATGCCAGGTGAGGAAAATTAAAACATCATTTGTAATTTTATGTTTATATGCTTGTCTAGCCCTGTATTGAACTAGGAACAAAACAAAGTTATTGACAGAGTTATTCCATATTAATGAAAATTGCTTTATGTCTAGCATTTTTAAAAATTTAGAAGCTTGGAACTCCAAATACTAAATGGGTGCTGGCATATATACACTGTTCTGTAGTTTGAGGCAATACACTGCATACAGCACATAATGTATTTGTGCTTTATGGCATTGCTGGGAATCATATCCGATACTATGATAACCTTTTGAAATAATCATCGATCAGTGAAGAATCTCTGAAGACCTGTATCAGACAATTCTTAGAAACGTATTGACAGAAAATCTTGTTAGTAATTACCATAATTATTTTAAAGTTTTATTTGCTGGCACAAATTATGCAGTCTTCTAGGAATCTTTGCAAGATCATCCTGTTAGCATAGAGGATGCTGTGGTACATGTTTCATCACAACCACACATAGGATGTGTATGTTGTGAATTCCAGTAACTATTCCTGCCACTGATTCTTATAATTTATTAGTATAGAATAAGGGTACAATCATTCCCATAGTAGTCAGTGAGAAATTAGAATTTAGAAGGTATAGAATGAAAGGAAAAAAGGCATAAACAGAGTGTGATTGTTTGGCCAAGTATATATAGTAAAAGTATATATACCTGGTGAAAATATATTAAATTGTACTCTTGTGATTTTAAGATAGTTCTGTAGATCACCAGCAAGTGAAGAGAGGACTATCTCTGACATGAACTCTGGTGCCTGTTTGTGGATCACTTCACCCTAACTGGACTGCCTTGTCTGGCCTCAGTGTAAGAGGAGGCTCTTAGTCCTGATGTGACTTAAAGAGTCAGGGTGGATTGATTGGGGATGGAGGACTTCCTCTTTTCTGAGGGTAAGGGGAGTCAAGAAAGAGGAAAGAGGTTGGGAACAGGTGGACAGTAGGGAGGGGCCTGTGATTGAGATGTGAAGTAAAGAGAGAGAGAGAGAGAGAGAGAGAGAGAGAGAGAAAGAAAGAAAGAAAATATTTTCTATGTATATTATAATTCACTAAAAACTGTTTTCTTAGCCTAAAAGTAAGTAAACTGCAATTGTCTGTCAGGGAGATTCTAGTTTGTTTTCCCAACTACGTAAAGAATTTATTATTTTTTCATTGCAGACGTTTAATGATCCAATTTTTATGCATTAAAGGTAATGTTCTACCCTTTAATGCTATGTTCCCTTGTCTAAACTTGTCACATATACATCATACAGTGCAGATAATTGGTTTCATAGCATAAAATGGAATCCAAAGAATGTCAAAAATGTTTGTTTATGATCAATTGTTTAGAATAAACAGATATTAGAATAACAGGATAGTGAAAATTTCTAAGTTGCATCTTACTAAGTCAACTACTTTCTCCTTCTAAAACAGGCATACTCTTGGAACTTTCCTGAAGAAAATAAAAGAACAAAGATATTTCTTATTCCAAGTTCTCAGGTCTTGCATGCCAGTGAGGAGACATTTAGGACCAGGGCTGCTCTCTGCAGCCTAGCTGAAGAGCTGCTTCCTATGGCTGTACTTTTGGAAAATCTTCATCTTCTGTTTTGCTTGAGGTTTACAATATCTAAGAAGTACATTCTCTGCACCTTGGTTACCATTCCTTCCACAGCATATGCAATGGCCCTGTCCCTTGCACTGCACCTATCCTTCCTTTTTTCTCCCTCCTTTTATATGTTTATGATTCTTGTATTAAAGCTTTCTCCTCTCACTGATTTTCAGCTGCAAGATTCCTAAACACAGGAGAAATCTGGTATTGAGGAGGCTGTTTAACATCTGACTTAGTTATTTTTCTGTTGCTGTGATTAAAAACTATGATCAATGGCAATGTAAAATATTCAGAGGTTATTTTGTTATATGGTTACAGAGAAGTAAGAATCTGTCAAAGTAACGTACAGGCCTGGAAGACATTCTCAGGCATAACAGCAGGAATAGGAATGTGACATACCACATTTTTTACTACAACATAAAGCAAAGACTGGAAGTAAATCGAGGCAATCCATTCTCAAAGCCCACTGCTAGTGACATACTCCTTGGAGTATGCGCCATGCTTTGCAAAGCAATATTGCCAACAGGACACCAAGTGTTCAGCTCTCTAGACATACAGGAGACATCTCTCATCCAAACTACCACCTTTGATTCTCTGGTTCCATTATTCCCAGAGCCCTATCACAAAGGAAAATATTTTGAGTATAGCTCCTGCAAAACCTTTTTCAGTCTCGACACAGTTCAAAAATCAAAAGTCTCATCTAAGACTCAGGACAATCTCTTAACTGTAATTCCCTGTAAGATCAAAAGCAAATTGCAGACTTCCAACATATAATGGCACAGAATGTATATTATCATTCAAATTGGTGGAGTGGGGGGGGGGCGGTAAAATAGGGAAATATTGTCCCAAAATTAGACTAGGACTCATCAGGACTAAACTAAATCCTGTAGTTTCATTTCCAGTGTCAAAGGGCTTAGGTGGGTCTATCCCTCCAGCTTTGCTCTCTGCACATGCATCCTCTCTGTTGGGCTGATCCTACTCCCTGAATGCAGTTTTCCCCATGCATATCTCATGAGTTATCTCATGACTCTGTCATTCCCAGGATCTTAGAGTCTTCACCGCAACCCAGGATTTACTGTAAAATCTTCAGGCAGAAACTCTCTTGCCACAAGCTGCCTCATCTCAGTAGCTTTTTTGAAACCATGGAATATGAATTCATTACACTCCCTCACTTACATCCTTCATGTTTCTGAATCCAGCACTATGGATTTAGAAGTGGCTAGAAACAAGAGTAACTAAAAAACCAAACCAAAACAAAACAAAAACAACAACAACAACAAAAAACAAAACAAAACCACACTAACTACATTCCATATATATGAACGACTAACAAAAATATCAGGGAAACAATAGCAGTTGTGATGTATTAAATTAATATAATATAAAATAACCTGGGGTAACTCTAACCAAGCAAATAAAAGACTTGTATAATAAAAACCTCAATTCTTTGAAGAAAGAAATTGAAGAAGATATCAGAAGATGGAAATACCTCCCATGCTCATGGTTCAGTAAGATTAACATAGTAAAACTGCCTTTCTACCAAAAGCAATCTACATACTCAACAAAAAATTCCTACAAGATTCTTTACAGACCTTGAAAGAAAAATTCTCAACTTAGTATGGAAAAACAAAAACCCCAAGAAAGTCAAAACAAATACTGGAGCTATAACTATCTGCAACATGAAACTTGATTTCAAGTTGTACTGCAAAATACGGTAATAAAGATTGCATGGTACTGGCATAAAACAGCCAAGTTGATTAATGGAATTAGGGAGACCTGACATTTTATTTTGAAAAAAGACACATATAAACATTGGTAAAAAGACAGTATCTTCATCAAATAGTTTTGGTGAAACTAGTTGTCTACATGAAGAAGAATTCATAATGTTTACGTTTTCTCAAAATTTAAGTTCAGCCATCCTGTTTCTGCACTAGCACAGTGGTTCTCAACCTTCCGAATGCTGGACCTTTCAATACAGTTCCTTCTGTTGTGGTGACACCAACCATACAATTATTTTCCCTCTACTTCAGGACTGTAAATTTTGCTATTGATATGAATTGTAATGTAAATATCTGATATGCAGGATATCTGGTAGGTGAACCTGGTCTAATGGTTGTTTGCCTCCCAGTGGGGTTGTGACCTACCGATTGAGGATCACTCCACTAAGGCTTCTTATTTGTAGGATCTCATACCTGGCATGCCTTGATCCTATGAGATGGTCCACAGCAGGTAGAGCTATCTCCTTCTACTTTTTAAATTGAGCATCAATAATATGAAAATATCATTTTCCATTTCTAGTGTTCATTTTTTATTAATTTTGTTGTTTAATTGCTATATTATGTGTTGGATATTTTAATGAATTTAAAATACATACATTTATTTATACCTATAGTAATATGATTTTGTGTCCATTAGAATTCATCTGAATGCCCTTTTTAAATAGCCTGCTGCTATTGCTGTTTTCATTGTTTTGAGTATTACATAGCAACATTGTAAAAGAGACAGCTGCTTTCTATGGCATATTACACACTAAAATTTAAACTATGGGCTTAAAATTTGGTAAAATTCATGCTGTATTTGTAATAGCTAGAAACTGCAAACAACCCAGATGTCCCTCAACCGAAGAATGGATTAAAAAACTGTGGTACATCTACACAATGGAATATTACTCAGCTATCAGAAACAACAAAATAATGCAATTTGCAGCCAAATGGATGGAACTAGAGAAGCTCATCCTGAGTGAGCTAACCCAGACTCAGAAGGATGCACATGGCATCTATTCACTTATAGTCGGATTTTATCTGCATAGTACAGGATATCTATACTATAGCCAACACACCAAAGGGAACATGGACATAGACCTTTTTTTTGTGTTTTTTTTTTTTAGTTTTCTCTCCCTGGCAATGAGACCCTTTTCTCTGGTGGTACTGCCTTGTAGACCCCGAGTGTATGAGGAGGCTCTTGGCCCTCATATGACTTCTGAACCGGGGCGGGGGGGACTGTTATGTAGGAATACTCCACTCCAGAGGAGTGGGATGGAAGGGTTAGGGGGTAGAGGGTGGGAGGGAGGGGCTGGGAAGGGGGAAAAGAGGACACTATGATGGAGATGTAACCTGAAGCAACAAATAAATAATTTTTTTAAAAAAATTGGTAAAATTCATTTGAGTATGGCACACTGACTTTACTCTTTCTTGATATCTTATGTAAAATTTCTGTAATAATTGTCATTAATATAAAACTTTTGGCAATGTATTGGTTTTTTTTTTAAATAAGATTCTTACTTTATTGTTATTACAACTCTAAGAGTTAAACATGGATCTTATTATATTAATCATAAGAATTGTATGTTATTTTACTTTCATATGTTTAAATTTCTGGTGCATAGCCATTTTTTTCTAAGCATATTAGTAGACATTTCAAATCAAAATAATGTGTTATATTGATTTATTTTTTAAATTAATTTTTGATTAATTTATATTTTAAATTAATATTTGATTTTCTAAGAATAACGTGAATCACGGGAATTTGTTGAAATAATTTATTGTCAGAAAAGACAAGTAAATATTTTTGCTTAATCTATGCATGTGTCTCACAGGATTTATGCCTGGTGTTATTTTCAAATAACCTATTCTTTTGGCAAATCATTTTTCTGAATCCACATGGTTTACTTAATTTCAGGTATAGAATTGCTTGCAATGACTGCTTCCTTTAATTAACAGTGGAGATTTTGAAGTATGGATGTCTCTGAAAAATGAATGGCCAGTTTTTATCAATACACATCACTTAGAAGGCTATATTATTACTGTGGCAGATTTCATTCACCCTTCATCCAAGTGAAGTTAGGTCTATATTTAATTGTCACATGTGGTTTTGCAAGCATATTCTTTATGTTGGAAATGAGCCTAAACACCTGTCCTGGTGTTAATATGGCAGAAAACTGTAAGAGTGAGCCCTCTCACATGAGTGCAGTTGAAGCGTTTGGAGAGCTGGTGAGATCAGTGCCTCAAACTTCAGATAAAGAGGAAAGCGCCTGCTCTCAGAAGCCTGAATTCCCAGAGGCACAGCCATTGATGAGCTGCTATTACTCTGGTAAATAACCTCCTGCCTACACTTCTGAAAGTAATTCCAATTAAACCAGTGGATCACATGCAAAAAGATGATGGCAAAGCAGGAGCTGGACTTTTTGAGATGGTTCCAGTGGAAAAGGGAGAGCATGAGAGGCAAAGATTACAGTTCCTTATATGTGAAACCGTGAATGATTTCAGATTGGGAACAACCTAAAAAGTGTCCCTATTCTGATTCTTGGAATTATTTAATCATATTGCTAAAATTAAAAGTACAAAATATAGGAAATAGAGATAAAGCTTTGCTTAAAGGCCTAAGGAGATAACTTGTTGGGTAAAATGCTGTCTTTGATCCCTAGATGAAAAGGAGGAATTTAATATTTGCAAATTCAGAAATAGAGAAGAGAAGTCAAGCTGTTCTCTAGGATGCAATAACCATCCAGATTTGTCTACCCTATTAGTTTCAGGCCAGTGGAAGACACTGTTACTAAACCAACATCAGAGCATGCATGGTGATGGACACCCAGGAACATGCTGTGCAATGCAGACTGAGCAAAGAGCTTGGATGAATGAAGGTTCTGTTCTCTTCTCCTCAGTAGAAGGGAATTTAAAGGCATTGGTTATACTGTGCTCTGTAATGCACGCCACTCCAGCTGTGACTGTTCTGATGAGTCTCAAAAAGTGACAGATGCAGAATGTGTTGGTGATTGTTGGGCATCCCACTTCCTGTGTCAATAGTGTCACAGTTCTCTCCTTCCCTGTTCATCTTTGTAATAAAGGAACAACTGAAAATATTCTTTTTTTTCCTACCTGGTTATTTTAATTATCAATATAAGCTTGCTATCAGCTTAATAACTCAAATTTAAATTTTCTTTTTTTTTAAAGCAAAGTAGAAACTTGGTAGACCAAAAGTAGTGTGGGCATTGATTGAAATTTTGTTTGTTTTAGTGCATTAACATTTATGGATATGATTACTGCAGTGAACGCACTGCAAATGTCATTTCTCCGAGGTCCTCCCCAGGAATTCACGTGTGTTCTTCTTAATATGCTGTTCCTCATGTTACATTCCTCCCTTACATCTGACCACCTTCTTCTCTTCACATCACCCAAAGACATCACTTCCAAGGATAAAAAACTCCCTTACAATGAATCTTATGGTCTTTCTGTGACAAGGACATCCTTCTGTTCCATTAAATTGTTCTATTGCAGCTTATTTCTTTTTCTGAACACCACAACATATTGTAAGTTGAAAGTATGAAATATTTGACATAATTGTTCCCATGAAGCCTTACTGATGACAACACAAAGCTTCTGAAGACAAATGCTAAAATAATCTGATTACATCATCAATACAATAATCTCATGTCTACAGCTCATCCATTTTTCAAAAATTACTTTAGCCCCCAACACATATGCAACCGATAGGCAGCTTGCTCATCTTCTGGGACCCCTAACAAGTGGAATGAGGGCTGTCTCTAACATACACACTGAAGCCTGCTTTTTGACCACTTCCCCCTAATGGGGCTGTGGTGCCTGGCCTCAGTGGAACAGGATGTCCTCAGTCCTGATGTGACTAACTGTGCTGGGGTGGGAAGGTATGGGGGGCATCCCTTTTTCTGAGGAGAATGGGAGGGGATAGGCAGAAGGTGGCAGGAGGGTGGAACCCAGAGGAGGGGTGGAAACAGGCTACAATTGGGATGTAATATGCATAAACTTAATAAACAAAAAAACTATAATTCTAATACTAATCATATTATATCTTTGCATTAATCTTGGGTTTCCCAACTCTCTAATCTAAATACACTTTCTTTGTTTGTAAACCTTTGCCTTTACAGCAGAGCTATTGGTACAGCCTCAGAGACACACTTCTTCATGGCTGGAATGACAACTTGTAGGAAGGAGCCATGCAGGTGTTCTTCCAATGCCAAACAGAGCAAGCTGGTTTAATGGGCTGCTTTGCTTTAGTGCTAATCCCCAGTAATTAAAAAGAACCTCAGATAATGTTAATTTCACAAATAACATCTCTATTTAAATGGACAAAGTTATGCTTATTTGCTTTGATTTATAGCAGGAATCCTGACTTTAAACCCATATGAAAATTCAGCTCTATTTTTGTTAAGCAAACAATTTAAAGAATATTAATATTCTCTTTACTCCATAGACTGCTACTGTTAAAATTAATTTGCATTCAGACCTCTGGATTTTACCTTGCTACTGAAGTTGTGAGATGTTTTAATTCAGCACAACTAAGAACTGATGTTTTACCTCCCACTAATAGCTTGTAGTTAGGTGCCATAATGAGCCATCCTGTCATTCCTTTACTGGAGAGATCGTTGTATATAGCAGAAACACTTTTGACAGAACACTCGGACGACTGAAGTTTGCTAGCTCACATTGATGGATTCTGAATTTATTACATTTCATCAGATGTTGGATTTGTCATTTTAATGGCAAAGCCTGAGAACAGCATCAATGTTCTCATGGATGTTTGCTGACATCTTGATCAACAACGCCTCTGGTCCAATTCTGACTGTTTCAGGACCTTGGGCAACCTATTTAACCTCTCTCTAAGGATTAATTGGTTAATTTAAATAAGTGCTTCACAATAAAAGGCGGGAAGCACTCTGATTGCAAATAGTGAGGATGACACAGACTGATAAAACACTGGGCCACCACACACTGTGATTCTATTAAGTTGTCAATTAAGATGCAAGCTAACTGAATTTGTTCTTTGCAAGAATACAAATTTCTATAATGATGACTATTTAGCATTTTAAGGCATTCAAAGAGAACCAAGAATGCTGATTATTTAATTTAAAAATAAAGAAAAATAACTGATAGAGTATAATGTATCAATTGGTAGAGGCTAATGAACCAAGAGATTTTTTTAAAAATTGAATTCAAATGGAGTGTATGGGACATGTCTGTAGTTTGAACAGTCAAGATAGGTTGGAGGATTAATGATAACAACTTCAAGGTCATTCTTGATTTTATATATATGAGTTTGGGGCCAGTTTGAAATATACAACACCTTTTGAAACAAAATAAAACAAAACAACAACAACACACATACATATGCTAGCTATGGACTATCCACACGTAGAGCAGTTATTTTAATACAGTATATTGATTGCCATTTAATTATCTTTCTTAGGCCACCTTCATTTAGAGATATTGTCTATGAAATCATTATTTATTGGTTTGTTCATTAGCTATTGTTTCTATGTTTAATTTCAAAGAAGCCTCAAATGTGAGAAATATACAATAAACAAAATAACAGAGAAGATGCATGCATTTATGTCTCACTAGTATAAAGGAGAAGTCATAAATTTCACAACTTGTGGGACAGTAGTTAGACTTGCCTTTTATTTCCTAACAGTTATTATAGTTTGTGAGACTGGTTGAGCCCAAAAGAAAAAACTAATTAACATATTAGTAGAAAGCAGTAATACAGACATCCTTTGCTGTGTGGATAGGAGAGAGATGATGGAATGAGGATGTGGAACAAGACCACACTAGTGTAACTGAATTGTGTTTTCATGTGATGCTGTCCTGAGACACACAGAATTTAGTAAAAAGTGACAGTAGGCATAGAATAATAATAGCTACATATTGTCAAGAAGAGCTTGTCCTCATATAGGAAGAAACAAACTTCTAAAACTGAAGTTGAGACTGAAAATTAACCATCTCCTTGCTGCAGCAAATGTGGTCCCACTGTAATGCCAGTTGCAGGATAATTAAAGCTGCATTATCAAGTAACCTAGTACACATAACTGGGATGTGTACTGTCCCCTGTGTTTCCTTCACTGGCCAGAGGTATGGAGTATGCTCTGATGAACATTAAGTAAATTTAAGGATTGAGTCCTAAAAGCTGATTCCTGGTTCAGATCCTAGCTCTAATAATTTATTCCATGGGTTCCATAAAAAAGTCTCTGTATGCTGCACTGGTTTTGTCTTCATTAAATGATGATTAGAAAAAAAAAAAAATGACTACCAGTACATCATAGAACATAGTGAATGAACAAGAGAAAAACAATTATCTGAGCACATAGATATGTAAAGATTTCAATAAATGTGCTTAAAATAGAAATACATTTTATTTTACATAAAACATACTATGTGACTGTCATTTGAAAATATTCATCGGTGACAAAGAGAGGAAGCAGGGATATCAGTTTGTAACAAAAAAAAAAACAGGTTCTGGTGGCTTGCATGATTGAGTGAGTGTAGAGTCAATGAGCAGGGCTCACATTCTGGGTGTGTTTTAAGGTGAAGATAGGATAAGAAATGCTCTGAGGAGTCAACAAAGACTTCAAGATTTTGGTCTGAGTAATGAATGTTCCTTGTTAAAAGGAACATAAAGGAAAGATTGTGTGAAAATTCAAGGTGAAAATAGTCAGATTCACTGAGAGATAAGATTAGCTGCCACAGAAAATTGAAAATAAGTTCTGAAACTTAAAGTATATGTTCAGCTGGAGATGCAGATTTGGGGAAATCATTTAGGTGCTTCAAAAATCCCAGATAAGTAACGTCATCTAGACACTGTTTTTCAGAAGTATGTGTCCATAAGAAACATCTAAAATTATGTAAATAATATAGACTCAGAATGGAAAATGATGCCTTGAAAACAGTATTTTTAGAAAAATAATGGTGTTTGTTTTAAAAAGTGGCATGTTGTATAGATATCATTAATATTGGCAGTAAGAAGAAACAGAGAGGCAGCAACATATAATATACAAATGGGAACAGGAGAGAAAAGTGTCTGTACACATGAGTGAAGAAAATGTCTTTATAAATAAGAATCAATAAATTGATGAAAGGCAATATAAAACAGGAGTTGAGACTTGACCACTGGAAATGGCAAAATCAATCAACTTGAATTTCATAAGAGCTGCTTCTGTAGTTACGGCAAAGGCGGAAAGTTGACAGAAGTCAATGGAGAAATAGAGATACAAGAATATGACAACAAAAATATTTTGAAGAAATCCTGCTACCAGATAAAAGAGAAGGTAAAAGAAGATGAGAACATGGATATGAACTTGGGACTAACAGACACTGGTATGAGATGCTTTGGGTTTGTCATTTTCAGAAAGATTTTGCTAGAAAGAAAATTGTCTAGGAAGCTGAAGAAATTCTTGTTCTGTCCAGGCAGCTGAAGATGAGACCAGCAGAACCACCTCTGGGCTTCCTCTCCTTACAATTCCTTGTGCTACTTAGGGGAGGTGGAGGAACTCACAGGTTGCCAGGAGTAGAAAGAAGTAAGGAAGTTAAAACATGCATATGAGAACAATTATAGTGGATCTTTGAATGTAGGCTGAGAAAGAAAACATACAGAGTCTTTTAGAAAAGGAAAGAAAAACATAAAGATTATTGAGTTTAACTGACAAAATGAACATGAAAAAAGAGGCATGGTTAAAATGAATTGAGGAAATAATAAAGATGTGAACAATGGTATCCCTCAATGCAAACATCAAAGCTTGCTGCAGGCAAGATGAGGAAGGATACTCTCACGTACAGTACTGGCATCTGTCTCCAGTGAAGTCTGACTGGCAGTGGCAGTAAGGTTGGTTCCCAGCAGTCACAACACAGCTCCCACCATTGTGACAAGAATCTTCACAGACGGTCTTCCCACAGTTGGGCCCAGTAAAGCCTAGGGCACAGATACAGGTGGGTCTTCCTATTGGAACATAAGAAATAAAAGCATGCTGTCATCCTTAAATGGAACTGTCAGTAGATAAAATTTAGGACACTAGGTTTCTGGCAAAGTTATATCTATAATTTGTTCTGTGACTTTACAATATCAAGAGCTCTTCAGTCTCAGCTGAGCTTTAGAGCCAAGAAACTATAAACTGAACATATCTAATAATCAGATCAGATAATGGGTGTTTTATAAAGAACCATTGTTGTACATTTGATTTTTTATCATATATGTGCACTTTTTCAACTATTTTTCTCAACTCATATATGATATCAGAGACTTCATTTTTGTTATAAAATTCAGATAATCATAGTTTACCAGTGCTCACTCATTTTCTATCACCACTACCAGCTGTATACACATCATCAGCAGCCACATGCTTCAGGGAGGCATTTTAATGATTTAAAAGAGTCATGTATTGTATAATGGTTACATATATTAATGAAGTTTTTTTAACTCAAAAATAAACATACTAATGTTTAGTACATCTGCACCTACTGGGACTTAATTTGTCTAAACTTGATATTTATTCATGTTAAAATAATTACTGGAGGCTTACTAAATATTGTATGATTCAACAGTTTAATGTGAATAACACACAGTAGAACATTTCCTAGGTCATGTTTGAACATTTTTCACTCATTCTTTTCTACGGAAAGTAATTTGCCACCAACGCAAACATTCCTTTACGTTTTCCATGTTACATAAGGGAGGAGTACCTCTCTGCCTGGCCTGCTATTACATTGGAACTTATGCACAATACCCAGTGGGAAGCAAAGCATCTATGGCACCCACAACGCTAAACACACAAAAGGTAATAAACAGATTTAGTCACAGGGCTCAGCCAGGGCTCACAGCCACTTACCTGACAGCATAAAAGAATGTCTATGCCACCAGAGCTTTTATCATTGCTAATCTGGGTACAAAATAAAATTGCCTAAGAAATACATGAGACAAGGCTTGTTAAAGCTTTTAAATATAATAATACAATTATTTTATATATTGTCATAGATCCTCTATCAAAGGGTAGCCCATATTTTTGATAGATTTTTTTTCATTGTTTATTGTCAAATTTCAGAGGGAATGCATCCATAAAATCTCAACAATATTCCTGCTGGTTCAAGAGCCGTATGGTGACAACACTACTTGTTTGCAGTACAAAAGTGAAATTTCACGTGGTCCACTCCTAGAGAAGTGCTACAGGAGGTCAACGGGTGCTGAGAGGGTAAGAATAAGTTTCCTCCAGGAACAAATCCCCAAGTATGTACCCTATATTTAAAGAAGTACTTGTGAGGAGTAAAATACTTTTAAGTAAATTTCTCCTGTATTTCTTAAAGAATGGATAAACATCTACAATGTAATTTTATTTTGAAAGAATGTTACACCTTTAAAACTACTAGAAATCTGCTCTAAACAAACAAAGTCATATTTATTTTTATGGTGAAGTGTTGCTTCAAAAAGAAATTACTTATGAATGCTGTTTGGTGGTAGATAAATGTCTATTAATGCTCCAGAAACAAGGGTATTTTTAGAGTTGAGTTAGCTCATTATTTTTGTTGCCAGAAATGATACTCTATATGAGCAGGATGTTTTCTTACAATGGTAACAATTTTTTTCTATTTATTGCTGAGATAAAAAGAAAAATTTTATCTGGCAGAACGGTGAATGACAATAAAGACACAAAAAGGAAACAGGTGTTAAGTGACGAGAAAGATAAGTTTGGTGCATGGAAACTAAAGAAAAAAAAGAACATGTCAAACAATGAATTATTTCATCCTCTTACTAAGAGTTCATGCATTACTTAGAAATATTTCATGCCAAAGTACGCAAATGAGGTGGATTGTTGGAGCAGCAATGGACAAAGTAAAGAAGTCAGAGATCATTAGCACGTTCATGGTATCATAAGAAATCAAATACAGATACTAAGATGAGGATTTCTATTTAATTTTCTAGAGTTTGTTTTGTTTTATCTCATAGACAGCATTTCCAGGGACATTACAGGCTATAGCTTTTGCTCATAGTGATTTCTTTTGAGAACTTGGTTGGAAGACCCCATTGCTGAAGACTCCACATATTTGAGCTCTAGCACATGGATAAATCAAGTTGGCACTAACTCTGAAATTTATTTCCTACTGGCTAGCTTGCAAAGTAAAGGAAGGGACTATTCATGCTAAGAGGCCAGGCAAGGTGTGTTTAATAGTTTACCCAGCAGTGAACTCTGACAATTATGATAATGGCTGACTGACATGGAAAGATATATCCACTGATAAAATAGTGGGAATAATGGCATGAATATTATAAGAGCAACCATTTTCTGACTGTATTTAAGGTCTACTCCCCACAAGATGGAACCCAGGTCTGGTGCCAGTAACTGGGCCAAAACCACATAATTGGCTAGGACATAGGCACTAAGTGAGAACAGAACTAAGCAATATTATTTTGCTAAATGCACATAGTAATAAGCATTACTGAGGTCTTATCTTTATCCCTATAGATTAGTGCATCCTTTAACTCTAATCAAAGAAGCTTATTTGTGCGGTATATGGTGATTATGTAGAAGCTCATGGGTTATCAAAATATAGCGAATAAGAGACTGTGCAGTACTCAGCTTTAAATGGGATATTGATATCACATTCCTACTCCCAAGACTCAGATAACCATAGAAGGGGTACTAAGTGACAGAGAGTGTGTTTAGAATGAAACACTATTTGCCAGATAAGACAGTGTAGTTGTACATAGGAACTCACAGCTGAGACTACATGCATAAGATTTACACAAGGTCAAGACAACCAAATTCCCAGGATGTATGGTAGAGGAGCTCATGAAGCCCTTCTTCTATGGGAGAATCCAATGTTATCTGTATTCATTGGTATTCAAATGGGGTATGTGAGTTTTCTTCAGAGATGCAAGTTCTGAGGGGCTATTCAGACTCTTATAGATGGTTACATACACAGGCACATACAGGCAGGAGTAAATAGACTCAGAGAGCACATGACAAGATGTTTTTGAAGAAATATGATGGGAGGGGATAGCAGAAGAATTGGAGAGTAGGGAATAGGGAGTGAATTACATCCAAACACATTACATGTAACTATGAATATTAAATAATTAAATGTTTAAAATAATGAAAGAAGCAAATGACAGAGATCTGAGTAAAGCAGGGAATCCACACATGTGTTTGATAATCTCTCTACCAAAATCACTCAAAGAAACAAAAATGTTTGAAAGCTTTCCTTTAAGCCATGGATGTTATAAGAGCAGGTATCCAAGCTTTCCCCAGTTAGTAAAAGTCTTACAGCACTTAGAATCAAACTCAGTTATTTTCAGACATATTACCTGTTCTTCCTTTGAAGAAAAGGTTTCTTTTTGATGAAAACAAACCTTTATATCCCAGGTAGTACTGTCTTACAAGCAACCAAGAGCAACAGCAACACTATATATCTTACTGAGGTTCTCTAAGGCCCCCTCAACCAACAAGTTGAAGGGAGAGTCTGAGTTTTAAGCCCTGTTTAGAGTGTCTCTGACTAAACAAAAGCTTGTTAAGATTGTGTTTGTCATGGCATTTTTCAAATACCCTGATGTTATTTATACTAACCCCCATCTCCCTCTATATGACTCTCATCCCTTCCTCACCATTTAATGCTCTTCCTGATTTTCTCACTTCTCCCTTCATAGAAACAGTTTTCTACCATTTCCCTCTTTAGAGCCCTTTTTACTTAAAGTGTACAATTCAAATTGTATCTCACTGTCAAAAATCAACATTCACACTAATACATTTTTAAAAGTCCTGCTACACTTTATCCATTTTTACAATAGCCTGGCAACAAAGATTGTACATTAAAGAACAAATATGAAAATAATACTAAAAACAAAACCCTGAAATTAATACTAAATAAAAATATAGCTGCTAATCCCATATATATCTTATGATATACTCATAGCAGTTTCATAAACTATTCTGTTTTTATATAAAAGGATAATTGACTAATTTATTCTTGACCCCAAATTTCATTCTTTTTTTTTCCAAGTCAAGTTTTGTCTTAAACTAATCATCCTATAAGTAGATCATAGAAATAACATGGTATATTTTTTGATGTAATCAATTAAAATATTTAATTTTGGAGCAGATGAATATAGTTTACACACTTCATTTTAGTGCTTCTTATTTTAAAGTCCTTAATGAATGAGAAAAGTGCATTGCATCATTAAAAATAACTTCAATTATACCTCTCAGATATGTTCCTTTAATTAACTACTGATATTTCCTTTCATTAGTTATTATTATTCTATACAACTGTCATACTATAATTAATTCTTACCAGAATCTTAGATATATACTGTCCATAAAGAAATTTTAGAAAAGTCATAATTTTAAGTAAATAAAAATGAATAAATCCATGAGGTACCCACTGGGATTTATTTCACAAACTAACATTTATGTGAAGATAATTATGTTCTTCCATCTATAACACTGTTTTTAACCATCATATTTATAGGCAAAAATTCTTTTTAAATGAATTAATTTGTTTCCAAATATTTAATTAGTAGATACTATAATTTATTATGCAACTATGTCTCAGATTGAAATCAAATGATAACTAATTTATACTAAGAATATAGTGTAATTTTATTGACCATATAACTGTGGAAATCCAATAAATTATATGAATAGAGAAAGTTTACATATTATACAGAAACCTCTGAGTATGTGATTTTACCATTAATATAGCAAATTCAATGCTTCACATACATACAAAGCATAACACTGAAAGAAAAAATCATGAGACAACACTACACTATGATAGTGCCACAACCTGTTAACAAAGATGAGGAGATAACTGAACTGCCAAAACAGTAAAGAATACAAAGTCCAATGACAAAGTAGAAGACTGAAGTTAGCAAATTAGGAGTTTAGGCTAAGACACAGAAATGAAACTTAGGAACTTAACTGAAGATATAGACTATAATGCTAGTGTAGATGAAAGAATCAGTACCTTGAAAGAAAAAAATGTAAAATCTGAAGAAAAAAAGCCCAGGATATTGAAACTAAAAACAGAAATTCTGGAAATGACTGAATTACTTAAGTCCAATAAATTACACAACAGAAAGTGTCATTAAAAGGCATGATCAAACTTGACAACAAATATCAGGAATAGAGCCTAACTTTGAAACATTATTATACATTTAAAAATAAAATGAACATGACACACACTTGTAAGAATTCAGGAGTATACTCAAGAGATTAAACGTAAGAATTCATGGTATAAAAAAAGGAGCTGAGATAAAATCTATACATTAGGCAAGCTTTTCAGTTAAAATATAGCCAAGAAATTCTCAAGTAGAGAAAAGAAATAGACATCCAATGTGGAATCTTATTCCGATAGACATGAGCAGAGAAGAACCTCTTCAGGACACATCACTGGTTAGAGATAAAAAACCAAAGGAAAGAAGTGGCACGAAGGGGTGTATGAGGAAACTTTCAACTGCTATACAAAGGCAGAAACATTGGAATAATATGAGTCTCTCACCAGAAAAAAAAAACAAAGAAAGTCAACAATAATATATACCTTGTTTTGAAATTAAACAATTGTCAAGCAAGTTCCTATACCCAGAAACATTACTTATTAAAATAGAGAAATACAATTATTTCAGGTCAAACACAAGTTAAGTATGACAATTAATCCAACACTGCTGATAAATTCTTGAATATTATGCACAGAAGAGGGGTTCCCAGAAGGTAACCAGCAATTACAATGGTTGTCATGGTGGAGACATGAAGCCACAAAATTAGAACAACAAAATATGGCAAGGGGAATAAATGTCACAATCAATCAAATGGTTGGTGAGGGACATTATGCTAACATACGGTTACAGACTCAATTTGAAGATGCTGTAGTAGAACAATGTTATGGTACAGCTCCAAAAGCTTGGGATATGGTTGGTGAGGCTGGGAAAAGATTTACTTCATTTATTAAGATAATACAAGGTCCTCAAGAAACCTTTTCAGACTTTTTAGGGAGATTGACTTCAGCTGTGGAGAGAGATGTAGAAAACCCTAATGCAAGACAGGACTTGATAATGCCTATGTGTATGAATATACAAATGCTGAATGTCAAAGGGCAATGATACCATTGAAAGCTCAAGGAACCCCAATAGATGAATGGATAAGAGAAACAACTAATATGGTTTTTAGGAGCATCAGGTTAATATCATAGCACAAGCAATTGCTAGGGGTCTTAATCGGTGCTTTAAGTGATAAATAAATCACCAAGTGGTAAACTTGGTTATTTCCAAAGATACTGTAAGGCTGAAACCTCCAGAACTCAAAATGACAGGTTGTTTGACTCTGCAGAACATGGTCGTAAAGACAATGAACAGTTTCTAATAACAATGGAAGGTCAAGGTCTCCAGGATTTTGTACTCATTGTGGTAAAGGTAAGCACTGGTCCTGGGATTGTAGATCCAAAATGGATGTCAGAGGCAAACCCTTGCAGGAAAATGAGAGGAGGGGTCTACCTGTTCAAGGGCCCGTGGCAAAATCTATGAACTGGTATCAATCAGCCAGCCAGAGGGAAATGAGCAGAAAGGTTCATGGGGATAAGCTCCAAGACAAGAAGCCAGGAGCAGGAAGGAAGACACAGGCCATGGGTTAGAAAAAAGAACCTCATTTTACATGGTCTGGAACATCGGCAGATTGTGGAAAGTAACAGCCCAGGGGGCATATGTGTATTGTATGGGGCTTTATTCAGGGATAGAATTATGAGCTAGCTTAAATGGGCTGAGGTGGCACAATCCAAGCCAAGGTTTGTTAAAATCCTCAGGTCTCTGTGTGCTCATTTATAGTGACAGGTTAAGCATTAAAACTGCTGACCAATTAACTATTAATATAAACACAGGCTAATAATTTAATTAGCCATTTTTCTACAAAGGGCAATATTAAACATAGAATTAATGTTTAAAATATAGTTCATGGAAACAATGAAAAAAAACAGAGAATAGGGAAAAAGTTAGTCATGTCCAACATGGCAAACCAGTTAACATCTAAAATTACTTGGAGGAGAAAAAAAATTACCAACCAACCAACCAACCAGTCAGAACAATAAACAATAGAATCTAAACAATAGGAACTACTTCTCAATCATAACATGAATTCAAATAGCCCTAACTCTTTCATTAAAAGACAACCACTAACAGGATGAATTCGAAAGCATAAGCCTGTTAGATAACGGGTGTTGTTTCCAACAAGCACATACAGCTGGCAAAGGATATCCCCAAATTTTCAAAGGCAGAATGAAAGTCAGACTACTAAACAAAGTCGAGCTACAAACAAGCTAATGTAGCAATTATAATAGTTCAATCTAAAACTACTCAGATGATATGAAGACACTGAACTCTAAAAAAAGAAAAAAATCACAAAGACGATGTAACTATTGTTAAAACTTATGGACTAAATCTCTGGACCAACTTCATAAAACAAACACTCAAGAAAATACAGATCCAGACACAATAATAGTTAGTGGTTTTTAAACCTTACCATCACCAGTAGATGGGTCCTTCAAATTAAAAAATCAATGAAAAATCCTCAGAGTTAAACTAAGCAATACATCAACTATAATTAAAAATATTCACAGTATTCAGCCATAACATTGAAAACACAAATTGTTCTCACTGACACTTGGAATATACTCTAAAATTTCCCACAATATAAGCCAGCAAATAAACGTTAAAATATATGTAAACAAACAAACGAATAACAACAACAATAAAAACCAAAACACAAATGAAATAACTTCCAGAATTGTGTTAGATTTTGGTAGAATAAAAGTGAAAACTATTTAGCAGTACTAACCTCAGAAAATAAATAAATGCTTAGAGACTGAAAAATATACTTTTGAGTGAAGACTTAGTCAATGAAGAAATGAATTACAAAATGAAGATGTTTGTGGAGTCAAAATTAAGAGCACAAACTAACAGAGCTTCTGAGACCTAGGCTAGGGAGTTGAAAGAGGAGTTTATAATTGTAAGTTACATTTAAATAAAACAAAATGAAATGAAATAAATAACAGTACACACTAGTTCTCTAGAAAAGCAAGAATATTAAACTCAAATGTAGAAGACAAAAAATAAAAAATAAAAATGATGGCATAAATTAAAGAAATAGAAACAAAAGTATCAATAAATAGAATTAATCAGATAAAAATGATTCTTTGATAATATGAACAAAGTTGAACAAGAGAAAAGATTCCAAATTAATAAAATTAGTGACAAAGGTAGAATTGTCACAACATACTCCAACAAAGTCTATAAGATCAACATTGAATGCTTTTAAAACTGATATTATACTAGGCTAAATTATTTAGAAGAAATGGTCAAATTTGTAAACATATGTATCCAGAATATATCTAGAATATATAAAAATACATAAACAACTTAATCAGACCTATAAGAAGCAAAGGAATTGAATTAGTGATAACAATTCTCCCAAGAAAGAAAAATCCACAGTCATGGAACTGTGGGCAAAACCTATGGATAAAGTATTTCCTGTACAAGCAAGAGGACCCAAATTTGGTTCCTCAGCCATCACATAAATGCATGGCCAGCATATCAGTGTGCATCAACACATGCAGCATTGAGAAAGTGGAGACCAGTAGATTTCTAGAGCCTTTTGGCCAGCTGGTATAACCAAAATGGTGAGCTGGATCTGTAAAGAGATCCTATTTCAAAAATTAAAATAGAGAAAGTATAATTGGTTGAGCTCCAACTCCTACATGCACAGATGTTAACAAACACAGAAACTCATGTGTACATCATACACAAATACATACCAATAAATATGCACATATATACATACACACACATATATGTACATATATATGCACATATATATGCACATACACATGACCTGATCTCAAGCTAAGCTACAAAGCTATAGTAATAAAAGCATTACCATTGTTTCACAGAAACACACATGTAGGTCAATGGAAAATAATTAAAATACCACATACACTAATCTGGCTATGAAAAGCTAAATTTTATAAAATTTCCAAAAATACATGCACAAAAAGAAAGCTTATTCATAAAAGTGTGGTATCAAAGCTGGATATCCACATGCAAAAAAGCTAGGTAGGTCCACATCTCTTACCCTGTACAAATATCAATTTGAACCAGAGCAAACGACACAGGGAGACAAGGTGTAAAAAGGGATAAGGAAAAATTAACTAAAATGAAATATATATTAAAATTCTACATGGGATCCTATTGCCTTTCAAGGCTTGTGTGTGTATAGTTAATGAGTTTAAGGTGAAAACTGAAAAGCACTGGTAATGCTAGCTCTTTTGATTCTTGTTCAAGCAGTATGCATTCCACAAGGTACATGCTAATTCATATCAGTGTGAGTTACTTAATTTTATAATATGGATTTTGATACAATAAATAAATGCCTTTGATTTTGTTAAATCAATTTTAAATTTAATTTATTAATATTTAAGCTACTTCAAGAATACGAGGCTTTATTACCTCACATTTTTCACATATGAAGAAAATGCAAATAATTTGCACGTACAGTTGGGTCAGATATTTACCTAGAGTGGATGGTATGCACGTCCCCCCATTCTGACAGTAGTTGCTACAGTGGTTGACTTCACACCTTCCTCCTGAGTAACTGGGCCAGCAGTGGCACCTCAGATCACCCTTCTCATTTACAATGCACCTCCCTCCATTTTCGCAAGTCAGTTTGCAGGAGTCATCTAGGTATAAGAAGAAAAAGAGAGAGAAACATGTTGTTCATGGATGCTCCAAATAATCCAAATAAATGCATATATTTAATAGTATAATTTATTTTATCACAAAATATATCTAACATGAAACTTGAAAAATGGCTCGCTAACTAAAAGCAGATATAAACTTACATTTTCTTCTTTAAAATGTTATCATTCTTTATATCTGTTATTAATAACCAAAAAATCCTAGATATAGTGTATTTTACAATGCATACACTTTTTATGGGTTATGAATGGAAATAGAATTGACATGTTAAATAACATTGTAACAGAATGGTTTTATGTAGCTTTAAATGGAAGAGAGAAAAAGTTCAGGCGGTAGAACTCCTCACCACAGAATGTAATTTCAAAAAGTCACTTTTCCTAAGTGGGTCAGTGTCACAGAAGTACTCAGTTACTAGCCCTGACTAATTCCTAGTGCAATGATGGTCAATTGAATTAAAAAGAAAGGCCACATTTTTCAGCCACTGCCTCAGAGAAATAATCATGCTAGAGTCTTCTGGAAAACAAAACAGTTCTTGCTGCTTCAATACAAACCAAATGAAATCATATATGCACCTTGAAGACTTGAAACACATTAGGCTAATATCAGAAACATTAGGTTTTTATTTCTCAAGTGTCATCCTTTATCATTATCTAATATTAATCTCTCTTATCTCCTTTCTCAGTTCTTAGATTTCACTCACAACGTTTGTTTTCATGCACACATAATTATAGTTTAACCTAGGTTCCAAATATGAGAGAAAACAAGCAGAGTTTATTTTCCGTCCTTAATTTGGATCACCTCACTTAATATGAGACATTATAATTGGCCCCCAGTTGTTACAATAGTTTGGGAAGAATTAGGAAGTGTGGTCTTCATGTCACCAGGGACATCATTTCAAGATAGTCTTCTCTGCCTCCTTGCTTAACTAAGGTTTGAGATGTGAACTCTCAGCTGTTTCTGTCACCATGCCTTTATTCAACTGCCAGGAACTCTGTCTCTGGAACTGAAAGCCCAAGTAAATGATGTGTTTTATATATGTTGCCTCGATCATAGTGGCGTATCATAGAAATGAAATAAATAAAGCTATGCCTCTGAGGCATATGGTAATGCTATACTTGATATTTTACAGAGCTTCTAAATGGAATTCCATAATGTTGTGATTAATTTGTATTCCACAAGCAGTGACTAAGCATTCCCCTTTTCACATTTTCTTTTGAACAATTGTCAAAATATTTTTTAGTCATAACCATTCTAATATGACACAGTATTTCAAAGTAGCTTTAATCTGACTTTCCCTGACGACTAGGATTGTTTAACACTTTAAAAAATAGTTATTGTCCATTTGCTTTTCTTTCTTTCTTTTTTTTTTGAAAAGAGTTTTTTCATTGAATTTAACACATTTATTGCTTCACAATTTGTTTCCTTGATATTGAATTTTTGTGCTTCTTTGTTAACTCTGAATACAGTCCCTGGTATGAAACATTAGTGGTATAGACTTTTCTTTTATTCCTTTGGATGTCTGTTGTTCTGTAAGGTGGTTCCTCTTGTTGCACAAACAATTTTTAATTTAATTTGATTTGGGGACTAATCCCTGTGCTACTTTAGTTGTGTTCAAAAATTGCTTGTCTGCCCCAATATCTTTTTTTTTGTATCAAAATGGGTTTTATTTTTTAAACATTTGATAACTACATTTAATATAATTGACGTTCTTAGTAATCTTGTGTATGTTTCTATTATTCTAAGATAGGTTCCATAGACTTCAGCAGTTAGCCAATTATGTCCATGACCCATGCCCTCATGGGAAAGTCAGGACTACATAAATAACTGGTGTGTTATAAGTGGGGTGGAATGGAGGGAGGACCTTTATGCAACACAGCCCAAATGTCTAGGCACCACGGTACTCTCGATGTGAAATTAACCAAGTCAGTACATACAGGAGGAGGCTGCTTGCCCCTAGACTCTATTCCCATTTCCAAAGTGGCTTATCTGCACACACATATTCTGTTTCCAGAGAACACAGACAGCGCCCCAGAGAGTAGAAAGCCACAATGTTCCCTGACCACTCATTGTCTACTCACCCCTCACTATGCACTGATAAATTGTGTGCCCTGATCATTGCTGTACATTGTCCAGTTCTGGCCCTTATGGGTTCTAACCAGTCACTGCATGCTCACCATTTATTCTGTGCTGACAACATCCTGACCATTTACTGTAGTCTGACCATTTCCTGCACAATGACCAGTCACTGTCCTCTGGCTGTATACCTTCAGCTTCCCTCCTATGTAACAAGGTCTGACAGACTGGATCACCAGGTGTGTACAGAAAGCCAGGACAGACTAGAGGAAGGAGACTGAAGACATACATTCCACATCTAACTCTGAGAGGACAGAAATAATTCAGGGAAGAATAAAGGAACTATAATAACCCTAAATTCCAACACGTTAAAAACACAAGAAAACATTATAGTCACCATACAAAACCAGGACACAAGAGAGGCTTAAAATGAACAGAGTGGTCAGGTCTTAAGATGCAGGGATATGTTATGTGGTAAAGTGGGCAGAAACAAAAGCCATGAGTGGTGAGTAGTCATCAAAATTTAGAGTGTGGAGCCCATAGAAGGGAACAAAGGAAGGGCCTAGGAGTGTTATAATTTGGAGAGGATATCTCAGGTGTCCAAGTTTTCCTATTCAAAATTCTGAAGTCAGAAAAGAGAACAAAGAAGAGGAAGTTGTAAGAAATATAAGGGCTTGCTATATTCTAAACAGATTTGAGGGGCTGACCCAGAGCCAAGCAGTCCTGAAGTCCTGTAAAATCAAAAAGAAGAATAAGTCAATTCTTACCCATAAAATCTGAGATGAAGTGACAATGAGCTTCAATATCTTGAACATTATTCTCTTTGTTTCATTTGCAGTTTCAGTATTCTGGGTTTTACATTTAAATTTATACTCACTTCAAGTATATTTTTATACAGGGTAAATGATAATGATCTAATTTCATTTTTTTGTAAAGGAAAATGGAACACAATAGAACAAAATATCTCCTGGGAAAACTAAGGCCACCTAATAATTCTACATGGCATAAATATGCAGTTAAAAATTAACTTGTTTTACAAATGTTGCATTGTCGTTTACTTTGAATATGAGATAATATATCTAAACCTTTTACTGGATTCTTTACATAAATGGACTTAATGTCAAAACCAAAATTCAAATATACTAAGATAATTAAATCAAATAAGTTATTGAGAAAAGTGTTAAAAAAATTTAAATGTATAATATTCCATTGTGTAGATGTACCACAGTTTTTTAACCCATTCTTCGGTTGACGGACATCTGGGTTGTTTCCAGTTTCTAGCTATTACAAATAAGGCTGCTATGAACATAGATGAGGAAACTTCCTTGTGATTCCATGAAGAGGCATTTGGGTGTATACCCAGAAGTGGTATGGCTGGGTCCTGAGGCAGAGTTATTCCAAGTTTTCTAAGATATCGCCAGACTGACCTCCATAGTGGTTGCATAAGCCTGCACTCCCAGAGCAATGGAGGAGGGTTCCCCTTTCTCCACACCCTCGCCAGCATGTGCTGTCATTTGAGCTTTTGATCTTAGCCATTCTAACAGGTGGGAGATGGAATCTCAGAGTCCTCTTGAGTTGCATTTCTCTGATGATTAAGGATGTTGAGCATTTCTTCAAGTGTCTCTTAGCCATTAGGGATTCCTCCTGTGTGAATTCTCTATTTAGCTCCGTCCGCCATTTTTTGATTGGATTATTTGGTTTCTTGGCATTTAATTTCTTGAGTTCTCTGTGGTACATTCTACACAATGGAATACTACTCAGCTATCAGGAACAATGAAATTATGCAATTTGCAGTCAAATGGATGGAACTAGAAAAGATCATCCTGAGTGAGCTAACCCAGACTCAGAAGGATGCATATGGCATCTATTCACTTATAGTAGGATTTTAGCTATATAGTAGAGGATATCGATACTACAACTAACACACCAAAGGGAACATAGACATAGACTTTTTATTTTTTATTTATTTTATTTTTTTCTATTTTTTATCCTTTTTTTTTATCTGTTTGTCTGCTTATTTGTTTGTTTGTGTTTTAGTTCTCTCTCCCAGGCAATGAGACACTTTTCACTGGTGGTACTGCCTCGTAGACCCCCAATGAATGAGGAGGCTCTTGGCCCTCATACTACCTCTCAACTGAGATGATGGACAGTTATATAGGGACACCTCACCCCAGAGAAATGGGATGGAAGGGTTAAGGGGTAAAGAAAAACAAATGAAATGTGAAGTTTTGGTCTTTTGCTACTAATTGTCATAAACTGTTTAGGATAATTAAGAAATGCAAACTAATAGTCATGCAAGCCAGTCATTGTGTTAGGTACTATGACAGCCTATTACAGTAATTTTCTAAGCTAATCAGAAATAAAACTGCTAAGAGACAAGCAACATCTGCTTATCCTAATATAAGAGATAGATAGGGCTTCTTCAAAAACCTCAAGAGATCTGCAGAATATGGCATTCAAAGATGTTTTCTTAACTTTAGATTTTTTTTATATCGAGACATATCAACTCCTGACAGCACCCCCTATTCTACTACAAATAGAAGATGAGCATCAAAGAATCTCCAGTGGGAGATGATTGAATTAGTGGCAAGCCTATCTCTTGACAGGAAAAACCCCCTGTTCCAACTGTAAACAGAATGCTGTCCAAAACGGACAAAACTTGGAAGGAGGTAAGTCGACAGCCTGGCTCTGCCAACACAGGGTAGGCAAGTCCTTCATAACCCCTGCTCTACAATCAATGTCTCTCAGAGAAACGGGGTCAAACGACTGAAGATCGATGCTGTAATGTATGGAGAGAAAATGGGAACTGTCCAGGCAGCCACTGGTATGTCATTTCTTAGTTTTGGAAGCTGGAGGCCCTGTACTTCCTATAAAATCAGATATATTTATCCCTCTCAGGTCTCTGAGGTGGTTGAAGAATAGATAGCTAGAGTCTCATAATTAAATTTTGAGTTGTTTAGGAGTCCAGAGAGTGTTATAGATCTAGGATGATGCTTTTAAAATTGTGTTGCAAGTTAGTATGAATGTTGAGTTAGATATAGAACTTTAAGCTCATGGAGATGGTTAGATAGTAGAAAGTTAAAGTCAGGTACCAAATACATATGGACTGGACATTGGGAATGTATGCTAAGCCACATAACCCTCATAACTGTCGCCTAATTACCTCTGTTGTTTTGTATTGTATTTATTATTATAAGAGAAAGAACCATTTGTTGGACTGAAAAGGGGAACTGTTGGGGGAAATAAGATATACCTTAAACTTAAAAAAAAGGGAAGAGAATGGGGGGTTGAAGGTGGGACTGGAGGGGGGAGTAGGAAGGGGAATGCGATTGAGATGTAACTTGAAGAAATAAAAAGTAAAGAGGAAAAATTTAAATGTAAATATTAATTTCTAAGTATACACAATAAACACATTCAAGAATAATATTATTTCTGAACATTATTTCTTGACTCTCCGTGGGGTTTACTGGGATTATAGCAGCTAGTGGTGGTATATCTGTAAAATGCAGAGCCTGGGAGAAGAGGAATGAATGTCTGATTGGACCTGCGTTAGTAAGTGTAAGGGAAAGTTGACAAGAAGCAAGCTTTGAGGTGAGAAGGATGGAAGAGGAGGACCACTATATTTTGTATCTTTGCCCAGATATAAATACTTTGAGTAGCTTAGAAAGCGTGAGAATGAATATACTGACAGATTTCTAATTGAAGTCAGTGTGATGAGTAAGAAGTTGTTGAACTATACTGATTGTGTAGTATGAGGGTTACCTGAAGAGAACAATGGATGATAGACAAAGTGGGACAATTCGGAAAAACAGAAAAGAGAAATCAGTGATACATGAATGGGGTGAGAAGACGAGGATGATTCACATCTGAGCACACTGACATAAAGTACCAACTGTGGTTGAGTGTGGGATCCTCTACAGGATGTTAGCTATGGGTAGATTAAGAATATTTCAAATATTCACTTTGAAAATATGTTTGCTTAGTTTATAGCTTTTCAAAACATGTCTAATTCATTCAGGGGGAAAAAAGACAACCTAAAAGGGGTTCTGACTAAAAACATTAGAGATAAACATTTAAGACACTATAGGAATATTAATTCCCAACTTCAAATATTATATGTGAATGACAGAGACATCCAAAATCTTATCTACATAATGGGGAAAGAACATTCAAATATTAGGATTTATTAGGCATTAGCACCTTAGGAACAAGACTAGACTCTAATACAATGAAAAGTGAGTTAGAGTCAGTCCAAACTTATATTAATAGTTTTATATTTAAACACAAGCCTACACTTATCCATAACTAAATAATAATCAGAAGCCAAACTGCCTAATTATAATCAGTTTTAGGAAAGAACAGGTAAATGTTCTACTAAGGCTGAGAAATATTCAAATATACTTTCTTCTATGAAGATTAAAATATTGTGTGCTCATCTTTTAACAACAGTAGCTAAAGAAAGTGACATATGAAGAGCTAAAAAACTGGGCTATACCAAAAATGCACATCAGAAAAAGAAAACTGGATTTAGCTACACCAAAAATAAAAAAAAAATAAAAAAGGACTCAGAGATCTTATTTATACTCCTAACACATCGTTCTATTTATACACAGAGACCAATTTGAATACTTAAGCAGAAATAGAACACGGCTAGTTCCTGTGAGGGGATTGTTTATTGACATGTGTGTGGGAGGCTAGTGAGATAAGGTATTTTCACTTGAAAGAAGCAGTTGACTTTTTAAGAAACTCAGTTTTAGAGTGGTTGTATACACTTCACACTCCTACACCGTGCAGCTCCTTAACATAGTTAAAACAAACAAACGAAAAGTAGTGGTGATATCTGAGAATACTTAATTTACCCAGCACAGCTGAGATCATATAGCTGCTCTAGACAGTAGGAGATTGATAAAGCATAAGGATCACCATGTGCCAATAACAGAACGTGTTCGATAGCTAGAAAAACACGACAATATAAACATCAGGAATGATATATGGCTCTCTATTACAAGCTGCAAACTTGCTTCCCACAACACAGCATTTCTCCACTCCTCTTCCTGACAGTGTAAATGTTTCACGGCACCCTCTGTATACCCTAACTCCATGTCTGTTCAGAGTTTCCTCCATCTTCAGTTTAAATCTCAATCCAAAAAATTTAAATATTTTAAATTCATATAGGAATCATATAGGAAATTCAAATGATACTCAAATATCATCATCTGAATCCTAGCAGGTATTGTTACAGGCCCCTGCTATAACAGTCTTGGCTGTACAAATAAACCACTCATTTGTGCATATGATTCCTTATTCCATCTTTTAATTTCTTCAGATCTTTATATTCAATGTTTAAAATGTTAACATTATAAAAGATAAAAATATGATTGACTTATGCAATTTCTTGCTAAGTTGTAGAAATCAACATTTAAATTATTTACCTGTACTTATAGTATATTTAATTGGTCATCAGTATTAATCCTTAACCCATCATTAATAAATAAACACACAAACACCTGATGGATTTTATCAAGCCTTAGCCTGGACTGTGCAATCTTAGCCCATTTAAGCTAGTCCTTAACTCTATTCCCCACATATGTCCCATATATGCATATGTCCCCTGGGCTGTTATTCTTCACACTATGCTGATGATCCAGGCCATGTGGAATGAACCCATGGCATGTGTCCTCATTCCTACTTATAGCTTCTCCTCTTCTCCCCAAGATCCTCTCTGTCTACCCCAGAAGCCCAGAAAACTTTGCCCCACCTACCTTTCTCTCTGCTCAGTCACAGGCCTTGGCATTTCATTAAAGCCAATCAGAGACAATGATTAGAAAGCAATGTTAACATAGTATTACTTGATGTACAGCAAGCAGGTCTCTGAGAGCAGGTTAATTTATATTTAGAATGCAAAACATCACTGCATTATTAAATTATTTTAAACTGAATGCAACCCACAAGCTAGAGTGGACAACAAGGAGCTAGGATAGAGAGGGCAAATGAGGATGAAGAAACTTAGATAAGCAGTGAATTCTAACAAAGGAAAACAAACAAGTAAAAATCCTGCTGGGAAGACATCCTAATTTATCTCTCATTCCAAAATGCTTTCTGTGATTCAAAAATGTTTTGGAGCATGATGTTTTTGTCTGTGAAGTAAAATTGGGTGGATATATATTTTCTCTTTTTATAAAATTGTTCCAATTATGACTAATACCATAATTTTGAGAGAGTTTTATCTACTGGATATTTAGGAGAAAACTTTTCCTTTTCTTTCCCATTTCAATGGTTATTTTTGAATCTCACCTTTTAAATATACCGCTTTCAGAAGTAATGGTTGTTCACTCTAAATTCATACTTCAAAAATATAAGCTACATGAAGAAATACTGTCAGCTTCACTTCTAAATTAGTCAATAGTTTATGTTAGTGCTATGCCTGCTTATAAGAGTAGAAATATTTATTAGCATTATTCTTACTACTCATAGTATTTAATGCAAATAATATTTCACATGGAGAGATCAATGTAATTTCTAAAGTAGTCTGTGTTTTCCAAATTAGTGACCTGCATACATGGAGTAATCAAACTTATTAAAAATAAACACATTGAATGAATAAATGGATTTGGGGATAGAATTTATACCTATAAAGAAAAGAGGAAAGTCACCTTCAAAATATTATCTGTAAAACAAGGGCTATCTAATAATATATTTAGATTCTGAGAGTAACTCTTCAAGTATTGATCTATTGAGCACATGTTGAATGTACCATGTTCTATTAAGAGGGTGAAGATGGCAGAGAACCTTCTGTAGAGAAGACAATTTTTTACAGAAGTTCAAGAGCAACTTCCATTAAGTACATGAATAGATGGATAAAGTAATACTGCTTAGTTCCAAAACTCATGTAAATTCATCCTCACTGTTTATATAACAATTCATATGACTGTTTATAAAATAACAGAGATATACCTACCTAATAGACTGTCATCATTGCAGGTTCCATTCATCATATATTTTCCTTCTGGGCAGACACATGTGGCACCAGTTGGATTCAGCAAGCAAAGGAAATCACATGACAAATCCAAGCAAGGATTGGGTACTGATAGAAGCAAAATGAAGGAAAACAGAGAAATATGTGGAATAAAAGGTGAAATAAGTTTCAAAAACATAAATTTCAGCAAACTGAAATGGTGAATTACCAATGTGAAAAAGATATCAAGACAATTTTTACTGAGGCTATCACATTTTAATGCTACATTCTATTCTATAAGTAGTAACATATCATCATACAACACCTTCATTAATAAGGAATTTGCCCATTTTATAAGGGATAAGATTGTTAATTTACACATTTGGCTTAATTTTTTCCTCAAAGTTAGTTTATTTCTGAATAGAAAGGAACAGAGCTTTCTTTCTGGTTCAATTTGTGTTCAGTTATCTATGTTGATTATTTTTTCCTCTGACCAATTATGAATGACGATCTGGTGATTGCTATCCAGAAAATCAAGACTCAACCTTAAATGGCTAGTCTAATTTGAGCTTATAAGACAAGCAATTATCAACTGAGCTATTAGTTGAACTCTCAGTATTTTAAATTTCCAGTGGACCATGCTGCTCATAAAAGGTACCTCAATTGAAGTGTTTGGAGAACTAACCTTAATTTATAACTTTGTTGTGCAGTTTAAATCAACAAGACCACTTTTAACTGGTATTCACATAGACTCAAAGTATGTATTTTTGTAAGTTCAAAATATAAAAAAGCATATGATTTGAAACATGTTAAAAAGATTCCATGCTTAATGGGTAGGAATCTACATACATGTGAGACTGAGCACTAATTTTATCTAAATGCTAATTTAATGAGTGTCTTATAAGGTCAGAGGTGGCTGATGGTCTTTCCTAGACTCTAGCCAGATCACAGAACTTTTTTGCTAAGCTTCAGGACTCATATCCTATTATTTTTAGGATAGTAATGAATTAACTTAGATTACAGATCTAACCATATTCAGCTCTGATTATGAAGTAGGCAGAACTATAAAGTGGGATGAAGTGTTATTTTGTTAACCAGAGACCCAACATATGTGTTTTTTAGTAAAGGTAGCGATGTTGGGGAAGGTCTAATAACATTGCTTCTGATAGGCTGATTTCAATGCTGAGATCTGGTTAATACCCTTCAGAGACACTCTCTTCATTGGTTAATAAAAGTTGCTGATGGCCAATTAGCTGGGCAGAAAGAGTATAGGAAGGTGGGACTTCATGAGATTAAAACAGGAACCCTGTGTTTTACACAGAGGAATTGCTCTTTCAGTTGGAAGACATGGAAGCAGATAGACATGTTTTAGAATTCTTGAAGGTAATAAAAGGCACGTGGTGATTTGGGAGTAGGTGGTCTGGGTTAACTTTGATTAGCTAATTAAGAGTCTACCCAGCTAAGGGCTAAGCATTGAAACCTTAAAAGGTCTTGGTGTATTTAATTATTGAGGAAAGGACCGGGGTGGGTGGCTTATTGGGTGTCAGTCCAAGCAATCCAGGGCCATCGGCCTCCCTCTGAGCTCCAGAAAATCTCCTGCCAAGCCACCGGCAATTCTACTGGCCTAATATAACAACTTATATTAGTTAACAGAGTTTAGGTTACAGGTGGTGTAGGCCACCCTTGATCCAAGGCTCTTTCCCCAGAACACATCAGGCCACCTGTTGAGGCGAGGCAGGCCAGGGCATCAGCTGCTCTGCCAGCCTAATCTTACAGTTCATGCTTATTAACAAATACAATTGATATTAAATTGTAGTTTCATAGCAGAACATAAGAAGTATTTCAGGAATTTTATGCCCTGCTAGAATTTTTTTCCCCAATGACTTGGATAAACATAGTTGTCTTTCTAGATAATTGCAAAACCAAGATGACATTTGTTTTGACTTGCCTTAAAGAGTGGCTATAAATAAATAGTAACAATTTAATAAACACTTATGTGCACATTATTTTAGAATTTCAATCATATTTTTTACACTATCCTTGAATGAGTTTGCAACATAGATTCAACATAACATCTTTAATGATTTATGTACTGAATCCTTTCGAGGTTGGAGATCCATGTTTATGATTAACCATATACAGCAAATCAGAGAAGATACCACTCTTGGGAAGAGATCTGTATGAATATTCTTGAGGCTGCAGTGTTAATGGTTCTAAGCAATGGCAGTGAGAAATGGCTACTGATGAATTTCCAAAACTCCATGGTAGATCTATACATTTAAGTTTTTAAAAATATTTTTTTAATTAGAATTTTAGTCCTAAGAAAATGCATCAGAGTGTTCATATCTCTTATGGCAAAAGTGGAAGCTTCAATGTTATTTGTTGATTTGAAATATCTGGAGACAACAAGGCAAACTTAGCTTACTAGAAATAGAGATATAGTTACTGTAATTATTACTATATCATTTTAAGAGGCATAAGGAAAAATTTGATATATTTTACTTACAATTTAGTTGTTTATAGCGATGTGCTATCAAAACGCTCTTTGTTTTGTCAACATCTAAAGCTAGGGCCTCTATTGAGCCATGACCAAATTTTTGAACTCTAAATATACCATTTTTAGGGCCTGCTCCATATATATAATCTTCAAAGACATCAATTCTGTGAGGATGCAACAAACCTGGAATGTTCATAAAAAGAAGAGTTAATGCCAGTGTGAACGATGTACACAGTTGTGACATAATGAAAGTTATATTTTACAATTAATATTTGCTAACACAAGTTCTACATACACTCATATTTAAAAGTAGCTGGATTTATCCCAGATCTATGAACTAGTTTGTTTTTTTTGCCAACTTAAAATTAAAAATATTTTTAATGGTAGCTGTGAGGTGATATCACTCAGAACGTATTGATCCAACATCTCCATCACCACTATGTGGCCTCACCTAAAATTGTTTAGGGTTATTATATGGTAAGGAATTGTCTCTGCTATGATGTTTGCAAGAAGAAAGTCAAGCTTCATCTGTGGCACAAGCCTGCTATTCAGAAAATTCTCATGGATCAAGTTTTCAATTGAATTCTGTCATCTGAGTTAGTGGTTTATCATGTAATTACAAGATGATTGTAAATAATAAACATTGTAATTTTGGCATTCATATGTAATTTTAGCACGCAGAAGGCAGAAACAGAGAGAAGCATAAGTCTCAGGTCAGCCTCGGCTACTGAAGGAGACACTATAAAACAGGAGCAGAAAGACATTACTATCTTCTGCTTTAGAAAAGGGATGAAGAGAGGTTGCAAAGATGAATTAGCAGTTAAGAACATCTGTTACTTCTTCAGAAAACCTTGGTTCAGTTCCTAGCACCCATCTGTTGGCTCCCAAACATCTGTAATTCTAATTTCAGGCAATATGATGCCCCTTACTTGGCCTCCATTGGCATCACACATGGACATGGTACACATACGTATATGCAGGTAAAACATACATATCCATACAATAAAAATAAATCTTTAAAAAAACATAAGAAGTTTTTCTTCAGGTGTCAACTTATTTTGCAACACTATGCATTCAGATAAAGTAAGGGAAGATTTTGTAAATATCCAAGAATGAAAACTTAACAAACAAAAACCAGCAGCCATGACAATAGCAATAAAAATGCACTATTTAGTCAGATAGCATTCGATTTTATTTATTTATTTTTAATTTTCCTCATTTTTATTTATAAAACCATGTGAAGCAATGTTATAATTAGTTAACATAGTAATAAAAAAATCTTAATTTTTAAGTTTACATTGCAGTTGTGATAAATTATGGAAAGAACTAAGACAAAAGAAAGGAAAAAACAAAGGAAAGAAAATAGAGCAATGTATTTGACAGCTGGGGGAAAAAAGGGTTAGGCAATCAGAAGGAAGCAGACAATGAAAAAACAAGACAGGAGGCAGTTAGAGAAACAGAGAGAAAGATGGACACAGCAATGCAGCACTGAAGATCCTGAACTGTTCGTGAGAGTGGTACTAGTTGGGTTCCCAATTTTCTCTTGGCCTAATATCCATATGCAAGATGAAAGCCTTGTAGTAGCATTTTTCTTATGCCCATCATCCCAATTATAAAATATGATGTTGGCTAGAACTAACCATAAAAGACTTACAGAATGAAATAATTTCTGACATGGAGAGCCAGAACCCATGTTTTCAAGTTGAAGAGCTCTCTGCCCTGGTCTCTTCAATATAGCACCAGGGTTGAACATTTTAATTTTTATAAACGCTGTAATTTGAAATGATTGGAGAAAATCCAGGTTGCAGATTTTCTATACATCTATGTCTGTGTCATGAATTAATAATCTCAATAATAAAAGTACTCAGCAAACCTTGCTTGCTGCTGACAGATACCACTGGACTGGAGCCATCATACAGGACACTGCCAATGATGGAGAGCTCAAAGTCAGCCCAGTAGATGCGTTCACCAAAGTGATCAACAGTCAGACCTGAGAAACCAACATGCAGAGACAAGTCAAACAATGAGACCGAAATTACTTACAATGCAGTTTTTAATTTAGTATTTAATCATAACAGGTGCTTTTCTTTAAGGATCCTAAAAACCATCCAATACATATTACAGTATTTAAGAAGTGGGTAGAAATGAAATTCTTTATCTCAAACCTGGAAAACATGCATTCAGATCAAATAGCATTTATTTAATAAGAGATTAGAATAATCTTATCCCAACAAAGTCACCTTAACATTCCTTTCAAACTTACTGAGTTCTTAAGTATAGCTAGTTTATTATGGTTTTACATGATATTTTAGTTTTTGTCTTGAGTAATAGGAGTTTTTTGTACAATGATTTAAACTGGTTGTAATCTATTTTTAAATTCCTTTTTGTAACTCTAGAATTCAAAGTATTCATGAATGTAAGATAAAGTTGATCCATTAAGAACTGGCTTGAGAGTGAAGAGACACCTATGTGTATGCATTAGCTCAAAGCAACCAAGGACTGGCAGTCAGAGTAGGAAAAAATGAGAATTAATGTCCTGATTTGAAGTTGTAGTATCACTTTTCATTCTGTCAGTTTTTCTAAGACTGCTCGTCTTCACTTTCATGGTAGTTCTCTGCCAGTAGGCAACAAAGAACTAAAGTAATATTTCATTAGATGGTTGTTTCCACTTCTCTATTGCTTATTTTACAAATATAATTGAGGTTCTGCCAGTATCTTCTTGCTAAAATATAATCAGTGTATACTCCATGTTTAAAAAGTAATATGGTTCAAGCGGGGAAGAGTAATATCATCTATGAAACATGAATTCCGGAATAAGTCTTAATTATTGTAGATGTTTAATTTGCGTGGTAGTCTTTTCACAGAGTGCAATATGTGCCTTCAAAGAATACTGCAATTAAAAAGCATTTAGCAAGCCGGGCGGTGGTGGCGCACGCCTTTAATCCCAGCACTTGGGAGGCAGAGGCAGGCGGATCTTTGTGAGTTCGAGGCCAGCCTGGTCTACAAAGCGAGTCCAGGACAGCCAGAGATATTCAGAGAAACCCTGTCTCGAAAAACCAAAAAAAAAAAAAAACACAAAAAGCATTTAGCAGAATAATGTTATAGAGTGTTGGTACACTGCTATGTGAAGATCCACTGAATAAAAGGCAGTTTGGGTTAAGCTTGTAGACTTAAACAATCAGAATACAAAAGAAAAACACAATTGTATTAAAAGTAAATAAAAGCATTAAAAGTAATTTGTTGATAATTTTTCAATTAATTATGTAGTTCTAGTTAAAATATAATATAACTAAGTACAGATATATATTCATACTTAAGTAAATTAAGTGAGGCAAAGGACATTGTCAATTGAACAAGAAGTAACCTACAGAATAGAAAATGATTTGTATTAACTCCACATCCAATAGATGTCTAATATAAAAAAAATCTATAAAAAATGTAAAAAAAAAAAAATCAAAAACAACATGACCCAATTTAAAAATGTGATTCAAACCTAAACATAGAATTCTCAAAAGAGGCATCTCAAATTGCTGAGAAACATTTAAAGAAAAGTTAAATATCTCTAACCATTAGGGAAATGCAAATCAACAGTGCTTTGAGATTTTATCTTACACCTGTCAGAGTGGCTAAAATCAACAAAACAAATGAAAAGATATCTCCAAAAAAGTTAGATTATTTATTTCCTAAATATCTCTGAAATTTGCTTTCACTTCTTTGTGTATCAATAACATATGTGGTGAAAATACTTGAGTGATTAGACATTGCAAATATAAAGATAAATGTGATAATAGAAACCAGTTTTGTATATTGAGTCATCATTTGTTTCCTACTCTTTCAGAGATTTGTTGTTAGTCACACTCACACTGTTGAGTTTAAGAAGCCCAGAACTTTCCCCCGTCTTCCATCAAACAATAGTATAGTCCCTGATCCCTGTTGAAGACCTTTTCCTCTTCTCCCATTGTCCCTACTCCATGGTCATCACTGTTCTGGATTCTCCTTTTATGATAGCAATATTGTAAGAAAATAAATATATTAAAAAAAGGCACAATGTGATAATTGTTTCATTCTTTATAATATTGCCTTACTCAGATAAAAATATTATCTTCAATAGAAAAAGTTCATGTGAAAGATGCTACCTGGAACTGAATTTGAAAGGTGAGATCAGACATGAGGAAAAGTCACCAATGGAGTGCTCCATGAGGACACACAGCTACAGCAGAGCAAACCAAGGAGAGACTCAATATAATTTTAGCTTGTGTCAAGTTGACAAAAGAAAACCAAAATACACACACACACACACACACACACACACACACACACACACACAACAAGACATGAATCATCTGGTACTAAGCATCTAATGGCGAAGCAAGCTGCACTTTCTATTGAGCATTTGCAAAGAAGTTCACAATATTGGACAAAATATTAAATTGTAAAAAACTTATGGAAATTGATGTACATGTTCCAAGAACAATGAAAGGAGAAATGAGAACACAGAGGGAAACACTCTGTTCTTCGAGCAGAGGAAAGCACCTTGGAGTTCTTTACTACACTACTAAAATTGTCATTAAATTCTGACAAGATTAACAAAGAAAATGCTCGATCATCCTGGTTTCTAACATATTATTCTGAAAGGAATTTGAAGATGGCTACTAGTTTGTAATAAAGTGTCCAAAAATCTTCTTTGCTCTACACATTTAACAGAAGTGGTTTGGAGGCATTCATGGTCCTAAAGCAGGAAAGTCCAAAGCAAATCTGGTGTCTGCTGAGGATTAATTCTGTACTTCAAAAATGGCACCTTCGGGGGACTCAACTCTACAGTCTCATGTGAGGGAAGAATGGGAAAGAGAAGAGAGTTCCCTCTTGCCTATTTTTTAAAGCATTTGATCCAAGGGCCTGATCATCCCCATCTCTAAACATTACTGTAATGGGGGTTGTTGGGATAAAAACAAAAGCAAAATCAAACAAACGAACATTCAGTTTTGAATTCCATGTGACCATTTATTAGGTATGTAATTGAATGAAGTCACTCCCTATGATGTTAATAGTATTAGTGAAGCAAGCAATGATAGAAAATGAGTTAAAACAGTGCTAGATGTGTTAACGGAGATAGAACTATAAGTCAGAGATTCCAGAATAGCACACATGACATATTTTACTACATCAGAATTCATAGCCCTTCCAGAAGAATACAGAGAATGGAATATAGTATGAAATAAAAATAGACACTTGAACACAACAACGATTGGACATGACTTTGCATCCAATATAAATTATTCTGTATTTTCCTCAACTAATGATTTGAATAGTTTAAGATATTGAACATATTGCTTTGACAGCACTGGTTCAATGTATTTCACAGATGCTGAGAGATAGGTTTCTTGGTGAGAGAGAGAATGCTGTGACATGAACTTGTGAATGGGAAGATGTGCTCTTGAGACAAAGCAGATTTAGCACAGTTATATTTGTTGAGTGTATATGAAGATTGAAGAAGACACCATAAATATATCATAGATAGATTAAATGTTAAAAATAATGAAACCACATACTTTTTTCATTATGTACTTCATTTTTTATTATGAAAAATACCATATGCTTACTGTATATCATCTACTACTATCACTGGAAATACAGATTCCTGTATTCATGCAGTTTATCCTCTCAAATAATATACCATGAGTGGTAAGGCTGGGTCCAGAGGCAGAGCTATTCCAAGTTTTCTAAGATATCGTCAGACTGACCTCCATGGTGGTTGCACAAGCCTACACTCCCACCAGCAATGGAGGAGGGTTCCCCTCCAAATGACTCCTCACCGAATTACAAGGAAGTTTCCTCATCTATGTTCATAGCAGCCTTATTTATAATAGCTAGAAACTGGAAACAACCCAGATGTCCCTCAACCGAAGAATGGATTAAAATACTGTGGTACATCTACACTATGGAATACTACTCAGCTCTCAGAAACAATGAAATTATGCAATTTAGAGCCATATGGATGGAACTAGAGAAGCTCATCCTGAGTGAGCTAACCCAGACTCAGAAGGATGCACATGGCATCTATTCACTTATTGTTGGATTTTAGCCATATAGTACAGGATATCTATAGTACAACCAACCCACCAAAGGGAATATGGACATACTTTTTCTTTTTCTCCCTGTCAATGAGACACTTTTCCCTACTGGTGCTGCCTTTTAGGCCCCCAGTGTATGAGGAGGCTCTTGGCCCACATATGACTGCCAAACTGGGACAGGGGACCGTTAGGTAGGGACACTCCATTCCAGAGGAGTGGGATGGAAGGGTTAAGGGGTAGAAGGTGGGAGGGTGGGACTAGGAGGGGTAGAAAGGGGACAGTATGATGGAGATGTAACCTGAAGCAATAAATAAATAAATAAAATAGTGTACCATAAAAACAAAACTGTGTATTCGTATGTACACACAGGCCTCATATAAGTGTCAGTGGTAGAATGCAATGATGTAGAAATGTCACCTGAAATACAACAAAAACAAGCTTGGCAAAAGTGGAATGTTCAGTATTTCCTAGACCATGACAAGTAGTAGGCAATGAAAAATTTCACAATAAAAATTAAAGGATGTTATTAAAGGGCCCTGAAATAAAAGGTGCCATTGAAGGAAAACCAAGCAGATTAGTAAACAAATTATGAACTGACCCAGGAAGAGGTTTGGACAAAGAGAAGACCTAGTCTTTTTATGCTTTAGAGGACTCTGCAGGTACCAGTGATTTTCCTTTTTGCTGTTGTTTCAGGGGCACAAAAATTTTTAGAAGTCTTTAATGCCATAGAAAGATATAAAACAGACAGTAGGGTATGTAAAGAAAGTTAGGCCCAGTGACAGAGGCAGATATCATGCTGGGACCACTGATTCGTACTAAGTGGAAAGAAAATATAGTTACTCAGACAAGAGATATGAGGCTTCCTGTCCCTCTGATAGTTTACATAATCTGTCAGCCTACCAGTTTTGCTTTGAACATCTGTTCCCTCCACAGAAACAGACTTCTTGAGTTTTCTCAGATTGCAAACTAATATTTATTGAGCACTCAGTATGTAGAAGAAATGATTCTTGAAATTTGTAACAAAAGAGTGGCCACAGAAATATTCCCTGCAAGTGCTTACATAGAGGACAGAAAAAAATTAAAAAGATAGTGTAAAGAAATTATCATGTATGTGATGGTACAGGAAAAGGTAAAAGTATAAGCAGAAGTATAGCTAACAGTGGGGGAGATGAGAGTATAACAACATTTTGAGGACACTAAGTACACTTTTACAGGGGTAATACCTGAGCAGCCACAGAGATCTCAGTCATAGGATACACAATAGAAAAAAGTTGATTCATTGGTCAAAGAAAATGTTAAATCTAAAAATTTCCTAAGACAAAAATAAAAGTGAACTAGATACATCAACATTGTGTAAAATGTTAACAGGGATAGTGCTAAAGTACATTTGCTTCTTTTTGATGAATATAAAATCAGTCAAAATTTTAAATTAGGAAAAAAACTGTAAAGTACTTGAGAGATATTTTTCTTCCAGTACTGATAACATATATATGCTCTTAAAAATGAACCTAGTAAAACTCATTGGGTTAATAACATACACAAAAAGAAATGAAAGAAGGAGCCCTAGCTAAACACAAGGTAATGGAGGGGTGTACATGATCAAATATATTACATCCAAGTGTGAAATGTCCTAATGTAATGCATTAGTTTGTATGAGTATGAGTCAAAGAGTAAGCCAATAAGCAATATTCTTTCATGGTTTCTGTATCAGTTACTGCCTTTTGATCTGGCCCTGACTACCCTCCGTGATGAGCTATAATATAAGAGTATAAATCAAATAAAGTAACCCCCACACCCTGGATGCAAATATTTCCTGGGCTTCATATTCCAGCTCAAAATTTGGTAGAAGACTTCTGCTTTACTAGAGGCCACAACAGTACCAGGGACCCCACATAATACACTTCTCATGGTCTGCTTACACTCTTTAAATCTTTTCCAACAGCCCCAAAAGGCACTCCCTCCCCTGGGTTCCATATTCCAAGAGACAACTTTGGCATAAGACTTCTACTTTAATGGAAGCCATGCTAAAACTAGGGACCCAGGTAAGACACTGCCCTCCTCCTAACATACCTTAAAGCCTGACCAACAGCCTCCAGGAGCACCTGCTCCTCTGGGCTCCATATTCCTGCCCAGAACTTTGTCAGAAGATGTCTGCTTTCCCTGAGGGTAGGCTGGTACTAGGGGATACAAGTGAGATACTGCTTACATTCACACACTCTTTAAAGTCCTTCCCAACAGCTCCCCAGAACATTTCCTCCTCTAGGTTCCATATTCATTCTCATAACTTGAACAGAAGATTTCTACTTTACTGAATGGAGGCTAACCATACTAGGAACCACAGAGACCAGAGGCCTCATAGGTACATGTAACTTCATAAACAACATTGCATTCAAATATCCAGAGGTCACACAATCACAAAAATCCCAGCAGAGACATGTTGCATCTAAATACTTGCTGCTGGTCATCAGAACCCCAGGGCACTCAGCCCAGAACAGAAAAGAAACTCACATAAAAACATCCAAAACAAACAAACAAAAAGCAATCCATCTAACAACAATAAACTCAGAAATCAGTACCCAACCTATCATAACCCAAAATCCAGATGACTATAGGCCAGTATAAGAACACAATCAATAATAGTCAGGGCAATATGGCACCACCAAAGTCCAGCTATTCTAGTAGAGCAAGTCTTGGATATTCCAATACAGCTGAAGTATAAGAAAACAGCCTTAAATTCAATCTTACGAAGATGATAGAGGTCATTAAAGAAATACAGAAAAATACAATCAAACAGGAAATGGATAGCACTCATCAAGACCTGAAGTTGAAAACAGAATAAAGAGAACACAAATGAGAGGACCCTGGAGATGAAAAATCTAGGTAAGCTAAGAGTATCTACAGACACAAGAATCATCAACATCAATAAAGAGACAGAAGAGAGACTCTCAGGCATAGAATATATAATAGAAAAAAATATATTCATCAATCAAAGAAAATGTTTAATCTCATAAGTTCCTAATACAAACATCCAGGAAATCAAGCACATTAGGAAAAGACCAAACCTAAGAATAATAAGAATAGAAGAAGGAGAAAATTCCCAGCTCGAAGTCCCAGAAAATATTTTAAACAAAATAATAGAAGAAAATTTCCCTGACTTAAAGAAATAGATACCTATAAATGTACAAGAAGCATAAATAACAAAAAAAAAATATTGGACCAGAAAAGAAAGCCCCCTATCACATAATAATCAAAACACTAAATGTATAGAACAAAGAAAGAATACTAAAAGCTGGCAGGGAAAAAGCCAAGTAACATATAAAGGCAGACTTATTAGAATTGCACAACACTTCTCAAGAGAGACTTTAAAAACCAGAAGGATCTGGGCAGATACCTTGCAGAATCCAAGAGATCACAAATGCAGGCCCAGACTACTATACCCAGCAAAACTTCTAATCACCATACATGAAGGAAACAAGATATTACAAGAAAGAACAAATTTAAACAATATCTATCCACAAATACAACCCTATTAAAGAAACTAGGAGGAAAACTAAAACTGAAGCAGGTTAACTACACCCAAGAAAACACAGGAAATAAATAATTTCACACCAGCTAAACTGAAAGAAGGGAAACATACAAACACACACACACACACACTACCACCACCAAAATAAAAATAACAGAAATCAATGATTATTGCTCATTAATATTTCTCAATGTCATTGAACTCATTTCCCCAATAAAAGGACAGAGGTAAAAGAATGAATCCAGAAAAAAAAAAAAAAGGATTTGTCATTCTGTTCCATACAAGAAACAGACCTGTACATCAAAGACTGACATTACCTCAGAGTAAAGGGTTGAAAAAAGATTTTCCAAGGAAATGAACCAAAGAAGTAAAATGGTATAACCTTTCTAATATCTAACAAACTATAGTTCAAACCAAAATTAATCAAAAGAGATGGAGAAGACATTTCATACTAACCAAGAAAAAAAATCAACCAAGATGACTTTACAGTTCTAAACATCTATGCCCCCAATTCAAGGGCAACCACATTTGTAAAATAAACATTACTAAAACTTAAATCTTACATAGAACCCCACACATTAATAGTGGGAGATTTCAACACCCACTCTCACCAATGGACAGGTGATTCAGACAGAAACTTAATGGTGAAATAATGGAACTAACTGATGTCATGACTCAAAAGGACCTAACAGATATCTACAGAACATGACACCCAAACACAAGAGAATACACCTTCTTCTCAGCACCTTATAGAACCTTCTCCAAAACTGACCATATGCTCGATAACAAAGCAAGTCTCAACAGATATATGAAAATTGAAAGAAACCCCTGTATCTTTTCACCCCAACATGGATTAAAGTTGGACTTCAACAACAATAGAAACAACAGAAAGCCTACAAACTCATGGAAACTGAACAACTCTCTACTCAATGTCTACTCTTTATTCAATGAAGAAAGGTATTAAAGACTTACTAGAATTCAATTAAAATGAATGCACAAAGTACCCAAACAAAGGACACAATGAAAGCAGTTAAGAAGAAAGTTCACAGCATTAAGAAATTAGAGAAATCTCTTACTAGTGCATTAATGGTACAGCTAAAAGCTCTAGACCAAAAAAAATGCAAACATACCCAAGAGTTGTAGATGTCAGGAAATAATCAAACTGAAAGATGAATTCAGTAAAATAAAAGCAAGGGGACTAATAGAAAGAATCAATAAACAAAGAGTTAGTTTGTACTTTGTCAGTATAATATACACACACACACACACACATATATATAAAGTTTTGTTTTTCAAGACAAGGTTTCTCTGTGTAGCCTTGGCTGTGTGGACTCACTTTGTAGACCAGGCTGGCCTCGAACTCACAAAGATCCACCTGCCTCTGCCTCCCAAGTGCTGGGCTTAAAGGCATGAGCCACTACTGCCTGGCTTTTTTTTTATTTTTTAATATTTATTTTTATTTCATGTGCATTTGTGTTTGCCCTGCATGGACTTTTGTGTAAGGAAGTTGGATCCACAGGAACTTGAGTTACAGATACTTGTGAGCTGTCTTGTAAGGGCTGGGACTTGAACCCAAGTCCTCTGGAAGAGCAACCAATGCTCTTAACCTCTGAACCATCACTCCAGCCCCCTTTGTCCATATTAAAAGACAAAATTTTACCTGAACTAGTAGGCAGAGAAAGAATTCCAATTACATAAAATCAAAACAAAAAGGGGAACATAACAAAATAGATCCATATCTATCACCCTGCACAAAAATCAAGACTATGTCATTCAAAGAATTTAACATAAAACTAATTACAATAAATCTGATAAAAAACAAAGTGAAGAATAGCTTTGAGTGCATTGGCACAGGAGAAAACTTTCTGGACAGAACACCAATTGTGCAGGCACTAGGAAATAGCACCTCATGAAACTGAAAAGATTCTGTAACACAAAGGACACCATCAAAAAGACAAAACACCCTACAGAATGGGAAAATATCTTCACCAACTCCATATCTGACATAGGGCTGATATCCAAAATATATAAAGAACTCAAGAAACTAAACATCAGAAAATGAACTAACCTAATTAAAATTGGGATACAGAACTAAACAGTGAATTCTCAACAGGGGAAGCTTAAATGGTTGAGAGGCACTGAAAAAAAAAAGTTCAACATCCTTTGCCCTCAGGGAAATGCAAATCAAAAGGACTCTGAGATTCCATCTTACACCTCTCAGAATGGCTAAGATCAAAAACATAAATGTCTACTCATCCTGGAAATGATGTGGAGCAAGACCAATACTCCTTCATTACTGGTGGGAATGCAAATTTGTACAGTCAACTTTGAAAATCAATAAGGTGATTAAGAAAAGAACCACAGGTCTTGATCCCAATACTTAGTATGCAGAGACAGGCACATAGGATTTGGAAGGATCTAAGTTTAAAAGCTACATACAAAAGGCATGCTCAATGTAAACAAATTGTCTTTGAGATCTCAAAATATATACACTAAAGGTTTGTTTAGCTCCAAAATAACAAAATAATTTCTTCTTTAATCCAGATTGAAAGATAATACTTTATATATTGTCAAAAAACCAAATTTGCTCCAGGAAAAATATTACCTGACCCCCCTCCCAAAAAAAAAAGGTAATTGCCCCAGAGTTAGGATTAGGGCAGGGCTCTGTTCTTATCTTTCCAGGAGATTTAAAGCATCCATTCAAGGATCCTTGCTCAAGTTTGTTCATAGAATCTTTTATCCTAATAGCCAGGAACTGGAAACAACCTAGATTCCCCTCAACTGAAGAATGGATAAAAAAAAAATGTTGTCCATTTAAGCAATAGAGTATTACTCAGTTGTTCAAAATAATGACATAATAGGTTGTGCTATGGTGGCACATGCCTTTAATCCCAGCACTTGGGGGGCAGAGGCAGGTGGATCTTTGTGTGTTCAAGTTCAAGGTCAGCCTGGTCTACAAAACAAGTCCAGGACAACACAGAGAAACCTGGTCTCAAAACAAATAAACAGACAAACAAAATGACAACTTGAAATTTTCTGGCAAACAGACAGAACTAGAAAAATCAACCTGGATGAGGTAAACTAGACCCTAAAAGGCAAACATAACATGATATGTACTCATATATGAGTGTATATTAGCCTAGCCGTAAGAAAGAACCTTGGTACAGTCTACAGACCCAAAGAAACAATGTCACAAGGAGTGCTCAAGGGATAAAGTATGAATCTTACTGTGAAGGGAAACTGGAATAGACATTTTCCATGGGTGGACAGGAGTGTGGGAATGAGTTGGACTAGATAGGGTTAGAAGAGAGGGAGAGAGTACTGGGAAAAGCAACTGGAATTGGGGGAGACATCTCTGGGGTGAACTAGAAACCCAGTGCAATGGACACTCCCAGTAATTTTGAAGGGTGACCCAGGATAAGACTCTTAGTAATAGGAGAGACAGAACCTGAACTGGCCATTTTCTATAACCAGATAAGTCGTCCAATGCAGGGATTAGGGCACCAACCCAGCCACAAAACCTTCAATATACAATTTGTCCTGTCTGCAAGATGTGCTAGGGTAAAGAAGGCACAGAAATTGTAGGAGTAGCCAACCAATGACTGGTTCATGTTGCGATCTATGCCATGAGAGGGAGTCCACCTCCGACAATGCCTGGAGTGCCAGGAACCAGAGGTTCTGTAGCCCAGAGACCTAGACAGAACCAAATATGACTACCAAAAAGAAAAAAAAGTCAAAAAACGATTCCTAATAATATTTGACTATGCTCGTAGATTGGTGCCTAGCCTAAATATAATAAAAATGGTTCAACACAGCTACAGATGGAAACAGATGCGGAAATACATGGCCAAATTTAGACAGAGTTTAGGGAATCCTATGGAAATGGGGAAGTAAAGTAAGGATTGTAGGAGCCAGAGGGGTCAATTATACCACAAAACAACAAACAAACAAACCAAACCAACCAAACAAACAACAACAACAACAACAACAAAACCCAGGTAATCAAATACCCTGGGTTCATTTGGGCTCACAGAAACTGAAGCAGGGAGCCTGCATGGGACTGACCTAGGCTCTCTGTACATATATTACATCTGTGTAGCTTGGTCTTCTTGTGGGACTCCTAATAGTAAGATTAAGACAGTCTCTCACTCTGTTATCTGCTTTTGGGACACTTCCCTCCTACTGGATTGACTTTCCCAGTTTTAATAGGAAAGGAGGTGCCTAATCTTACTGCAACTTGATATGCCATGGCTGGTTGATATCCATGGGAGGCCTGCCCTTTCCTTGAAGAGAAAGGAGGAGGAGTGGATGGGGGAAAGGAAGAGAGGAGATGAGGATGACGGACTGGGAGGAGAGGAGAGGGGAAACTGTGATTGGGATGTAAAAAAAAAAAAGTAAGTAAAAATAAGTCAAATAAACCTTTCCTTCCCTAATTTCCTTTAGCCATAATACTTTATCACAGCAGCACAAAAACAAATCAGGTGGTATTCTAGGAGGTTGTGGAAATGAGGGGAGTTGGGATCAAGACTTTCAAGGTTATACCTGGTCCTTGGCTACTTCTTTCTCTCTGCTCCATTGGGTGAGCAGTGCCGGGGTCCTATAACTGCTAACATCGTGTTATTATCCATCCATTACATCAGACTCAAGCAACCTATGTTATTAACTAATTTTAAAATCTTGACCTAAAACAACCTTCCTTCTTTGAAGATATTTCACTCAGGTGTTAGTCACAGTAAGCAAAAACTTACTTAGCTGGCTGCCTCTCTTCATTCATCTTTATTCAGGAACGTTCTTTTTTTAACCTTTTACATTTTTAGTGTGTGTGTGTGTGTGTGTGTGTGTGTGTGTGTGTGTGTGTGTGTGAATTTCACATCATGTACCCTGATCCTACTCATCACTCACCTCCTTCTCAGATTCCCCTCCACCCCTGTAACCTCTCCCAACAGAGAAAAAAAAATCTCATTGTGGAAGCTGTAGCATGCCAGAGTGTTCCCACAATATTCCCTCTGTCCACACTTTTTTGCTTGCAAATGTTCATTACAAGGGCTCCTTGGACTGGAACAAGGCCTCTGCCTTATGCTACCTTGTTAATTCTGGAATCTCACTGGGACTGCCCTCAGATATCCTCTTGTTGCCCTGTGACATGGAGATCCTGTAGTTTGGGATCTGTAAAACTGGCCTTTTATGCAAGAGGTCAGGCAATGTTTTAAATGATAAGTCATAAAACTGAGTTGTCTAGACTCATTATTAAATAGTATCCCCAACAGGTATGCATCCTATATGTCTTTTCTTTTATATATAGTAATTATAACTATGTAAAATTAGGCAAGTATTCACTATAGTTTCTATTATGGAATACATTTTATAATCGCTGGCACTTTTTTCATGGGCATAGAAACTTTTTCTTCAGTTCCAGAAGCACACGGAATTTGAATGAAAGGCATATGTGGACAGACTGAATCTTCTGAACTTCTCAGTTCCATAAAGATTAAAAACAGTAGATTCAATTGCAATTCACAAGTCAAACTTAGAGCCAATGAATACTTAACTCCCAAATTTATTTTAAACTACAAAAGATAACCAAGCGTAAATAGAAATCAAAATAAATCATTCTGTTCTTTTCCCTGATATGGACTGAGTAGGATGGGAGGCACAGAATTTGGATTCCTGCGGTTTGCAAATATATTGTTACTGAAATGTCAGTGTTTGATATTGTATAGTAGAAAAGATTTAGCAAGTTAGAGGAACAAGAATTGGGCATTTAGATAAAGGAACTTGAGCAACCCAACAGGAAATGTGGGAAGTAGTCAAGATTGGAGTCCTGAGTGATGCTGAGAGAGCAGAGTATTAGGAGTCCTAGAGATAAGGAGAATGGGATACAAGTAAAACAAACAATGCAAGGACAGGCATTATGAAACTTGGCCTTTACAGAAAGTAGTTATATTTGCCATATTTCAGTTCATTTCTCTTGATATACCATAAAAATATTACCATATATCACAGTAACTTTAACATGCATCTGTAAAAGTACCCAATAGATTGCTAGGATCTGTCAAAATTTTACTCATGTAAGAACCTACTGACAAACTTACAACTTTGGTAGTTTTCAAATAACACCCTATAATGTATGTAAAGTGTTAATGCCTTTTATAATAACACACTATACATTATTTTATCTACTTGTAATATGATTGTTTCATGAATAAAACTAGAAAGAACTATTAATACTAATATGCTTAGCATCTTGCTTCATATTTACATACCTGTGGGTCTCTGTAAGTTTTTTTGTACTAAAATCCTCCTCAGAGTGCCATCCATGGCTGCTTCTTCTATATGGGAGTGGTCTCCAATTACAGTCCAGTACATCATCCTGAAGAGAGTAGATCAGGGAGATTAGTTTGGAGATAGTGCTGAGAAAGCTGTGTCCTTTGTTTACCAGTGTTTCCTCAGATCACATGTACCAGAGTAATCAATCCCTCATTAAGCAGATTCTTGACCCAACTTGAAAACTATACAATGTCTAACTTCAACAGAATCTTACAATTCAATATTAAAAGTAAAACCTTACCTAAATGTAATATATGAGATACATTATTTAATAATATGCAGCATAACTAATTATTTGTTCTAGAATTTTTATTTCTGAAAACTCCATAAAAACCTGAAGAGAAAACCATTTCTATCACTTGCAAGTATCTTACAGTGACAGATTAATCACTAGAAATTGTCTTATAGTAACAGATCATTCAACTTATTATAGATAATACACAAATTAATAGGTGAAAACTATACAATGAAATTGGAAGGGGGACATGGTAAAGAGGGGGTCTAAAAGGAGTCAGAATGTGGAGTGGGGGTCAATATGATTAGACAGTTTGTATACATGTATAAAATCTTCAGAGGTGGTAGAAGGGACCTAGGAGGAGTGGGGGGAGGGGAAACTGTCTGGGGTGTATTGTATGAGAGAAGAATTTATTTTCAATTAAAAATTTATAGTTAAAATAAAATCATTAGAACGATTATCCCACACCTAAAAGAGTACTACTACTTTCTTTCTCTATTGCCACTCCCACTATTTTGTAATCAATGCACTTAAATACAGAGACAAGAAAAGAGGGTCTCACACATGTACTAAGTGCATAATATAGAAAACATTTATAAAAAACTGAGGATCAATATCTGAAAAGGAAATAGCTCTGAGAGAGCAGTATGGGAATTTTCAGGTCTCAGAAAGCTGTACCATATTGAACAAAACTACAGATCACAATCTATAAATATGGATATTTATATTATATTGAGAAACAGAAACACCAATTATCAACCTACCCTCTTTTAGGATTTACAGCAATAGCATAGGGCTCGCCAGCCATGTTAGTTAAGAGTCTGGTGCAGTTGGGGCCATTGAGCTGTCCTACATTGATGGAGTACCTCAGGCTGGTCCAGTGTGTGGTATAGTAGCTGAACCAGTGCATTCTAGAATGATCAGTCCAGTAAATATTTCCTGCAACCCAGTCAACTGCAATGTCTCGAGGCCTTTTAAATTCAGGACACTAGAAAAAAAAAGAAGAAAACCAATACACCACAGTATTTTTAGGGGCAAATTAGCATAATATTCTGTATCTAAACACTGGAATTGTGGGATAATAGGGAATATTCTGGGTAATATTACACAATTTTTTCAAGCATTACAGAGTACATCTGTCCACTGAGGAAGAATAGTATCTTCTATTCCTAACTTCTGCATAATATTACATATGAAATTTACTCATATTTCACTGTACCAGCTACTAATGCTCTTTTTTATGGATGCAACTTTATTTCATGAAAACATATGGATTTGCTTAACATTCAGCCAGTTCTGTTCACTTGTGTTGTTTACAAGTTTAGGCCATTATAATTAATGTGATGAACATTCACATTCAGTTTTTTTAAACACTTATTCAGGAATATCATGGTTCAGTTCTAAAATATAAATACATAGCACTAGAAAATCTTTTTCAAAGACTTTGACTAATACAATTTTCAGCAATGTGAGAGAGTTCAGGTTTCTCTGGATCTCTGATACATACAGTTCGCTTTATCACTTGAAAAAAAAGTAGTATAGAAAGACTCATTAGCAGAGCAAAACATTTCAGTATGTTTTTAGGAAACTCGATATATCCGTTTGAGAGCTTGGCTATTTTAGTTATTCTATTTCAGAGTTATCTTGAGACAAAGGTAAAAGTACTCATAGAAAGTGTTAGTAAAATATATATTCTGAAGCCATTAGTTAAGTTTATCACTTTGAATTTAGCTAATATACTAATTAACTTGACATGGTCAGGTTTATTGTGCATAACCATAAGTCAGAAGGGATTCCCGGGGGGTATTATATCAAGAACAAAACAATTGTCAGGTGATTCCCAATAAGAATTGATCACAGTGGAGAAATGTTATTTTAGCATATGATAGATGGTCTTTTGCATGATTTGGTGATAAATGCAAGGAAGTGGGTGTCTCAAACACACACACACACACACACACACACACACACACACACACACACACACACAGACACATACACACATACACACAGTCCAAAAAACAATGCCACTATCTGCTGCTGACTATATGTTTCTAAGAGAAAAGAAGGTCCCTTCAAACAATCATGGAACCCAGCAGCAGTTTTTCCCTTGGATATCAGAGATTCAGCAAGGGTTGAAAAACTGCATTAAATTAAGTGTGTTTGTTTAGATTATCAGATATAAAAGTAAATATATCTCCAAATGGCATACACATTTCATGTCAGTGCAAATTATAATTAATGAAAGAATGGGTGTTAAATTGTCATTCTACCCTGTTTCAAGTCTGTTACTGAATACTTATCATGCTGTAACATGAGCAGAACAAAACTTTCCTATTCAGAAAGTATGATATTGGTAACCCATCTTGATCATAAATAAATATTTACTATTCCTTTCATCAGATCCAAAGACATAAACTCAAATTCTTGTCTTATAATATCATTGCCAAAACTATGGAAATTTCATGCAAATTGCTACTTTTTAAACTGTCTTTATGACACTTAAATTTATGACATTTAAAAATTTCATTTTACTTCATTTATGCTGGAAAAGCTGATTATTCTCCAGTTTTACCTTTGTAACCCCAAGACATTTTCCACTACGAAGCTCTGTCTATCCCTCACATTTAAGAGGACATCAATGTTAGATTTAGTGATGTGTTGACTGAACCAACAGTAAGTTTTTCGAATGCAAATAAAATGTTTTATTTTGATTTAGTTTTCATTTCTAATTTAAAGTACACATCTAGAAAAAGGAAAAGGGCTGACATTTATTTTAAGCAACACAGATCTTGGTAGAGTGACACATATAAATCCATTTGTAGAGGTTTCGTACTGTTTTCTTTAAGTTGCTGATTCTTTGTGATGAAGTTTATGACTGATGCTTTATTTTTTGTTCTGCAGAGTCCACCTAGGTAATTTTCATCTAAAAAATTCTATGAGACTGCTGGGTAAATAGTGTGTGGCTTTTGTGATGTGGACTTCTACTGTTGCTTTTGTATTCTGGTTTCTAAATCAAGGAATGCTTCCGGTTATTCCTATAGATACTAAAGCTGAATATTGTATCAAGCATGGCTATATTCAATTAACTATAACTGAAATGGTGATAACATCAGTAACAATATTAATGACCATGTCAACTCAGGTACTAATGGCAGTAAATTAAATATGTTATTGGACACAGTGATTCACAGCACTGAGTGTTCACTGATCCACAAAACAAAGAAAGCTTTATTTACAGAAGGAAAGAGACATTCCTCATTATTATCCAGAGGCTTTTTTAATTTTCTAAAATTTATTTATTTATTTAAGTTACATCTCAATTGGTGCCCCCATCCTCCTCCCCTCTCTGTCCTGTCCTCCTTTCATCTTCCCTCTCTTCTTCCTCTCCTCTTTGCATGAGGAGAGCACCTCACATATGAACTACCCTCAGTTCATCAGTCCCATGAGGGCTAAGAGTTTGCTCTTGCTCTGGAGTCCAATATAGCAGCTCAGCTAGGGTAAGGAGTTCCACTAAAAGGCAAAAAAAAGTCCATGAGAGACAGGTCCTCCACTCCATTTGCTAAGGGATCTGTATGAAGACCAAGTTGCCTATCATCTATATTTGTGTAGGGTGCCTAGGTCTAATCTATATTTGCTTTTTGTTGTTGTTGTTAGTGTTTCAGTCTCTGTAAGTCTCTAGGGGCCTTAAAAAAAAAGATTGTAATGTAATTGCATCTTTTCCTTCACCTCTTTTTTTTTATTTTTCTAAATGCTCCCATATACCCTTTCTTGCTCTCTTTAAACTCATGTTCTCTACATTCATTATTAAAACATGCAAATATATATATGTGTACATGTACATATATTCCTGAACACATAAATATCACCTGTTTAATCTGCATAGTATGAATTGTATGTATGTTTTCACGACTCACTGTTTGACATTAGATAACCAATTGGTGTGCTCTTCCCTGGATAAGACTATTTCTCTCACATTCAGCATTCCTCAATTTCTTGTAGTTCTTTATGTAGGGTTGGGGCCTCATAGAAGTAAAAGGAATTGGAATGATATTACCCATAGGCAAGTGACTCATAGTAAACAAATGTTGACAACGGAGAAAGACAAAGCTCCTGTTACTTTTCCAATTCTATATGATAAATACGAAAAGTTAGAAAAACAGATTATCTAAACTGAATCACAAATAATTTGAGTAGTGATCCCATTATATTTTCCACCCCTTAAAGAAATCAACCAGTAATATAGAAATGTTCTCAAATAACAACTACCTAAATTAACACCAGGAAACAGAACTCACAGGTACAATCATAAACATCATCAAAGAATTGAACGACTTTTAAAGGGACATAAGTGCTAAATGAATTTAATGAGATTAATAATAAATGCCTGAATACTGTCCAAGAAGTCACAAACATAGGTCTGAATAAAATAAAGAACTTAATCTAGTTCACTAGATTGAACACTAGACAAATCAATCCTGTGAAAATTAAAAAAAAAAACATCTGGAGATATAATCATCCCAGATTTCAAGCTATAATACAGAGCAATAGTAATCAAAACAGAATGATACTCGCATAAAAACAGACCATTTTATCAATGGAATCCAATTAAAGACTCAGAAACAAACTCACACACTTATGGTCACTTAATTTTTGACAAGGAAGAAAAAACTGTGTAATGGATAAAGAACAACATCTTCAACAATTGGTGCTGGCCTAACTGGATGTCAACATGTAAAAGAATGAAATTAGACCCATACTTATCACCTTGCACAAAACTTAAGTCCAAGTAGATCAAAGACCTTAACATAAAGCAGGACACACTAAATCTAATAGAAGAGAAAGTGGGGGAAAGCCTTGAACTCATTGGCACAGGAGACAACTTCCTGAACAGAACACCAATAGCTCAGGCTTTAAGACCAACAATCAATAAATGGGATCTCATGAAATTGAAAAGTTTCTGTAAGGCAGAGGACTCTATCATTAGAACAAAACAGCAACCTACAGATTGGTAAAAGATTTTTAACAACCCCACTTCCAAGAGAGGGCTAATATCTAAATTTATAAAGAACTCAAAAAATAAAGCTGCTAAGAGACAAGCAACATCTGCTTATCCTAATATAAGAGATAGATAGGGCCTCTTCAAAAACCTCAAGAGACCTGCAGAATATGGCATTCAAAGATGTTTTCTTAACTTTAGATTTTTTTTTATATCGAGACATATCAACCCCTGACAGCACCCCCTATTCTACTCCAAGTAGAAGATGAGCATTGAAGAATCTCCAGTGGGAGATGATTGAATTAGTTGCAAGCCTATCTCTTGGTAGGAAAAGCCCCTTGCTCCAACTGTAGACAGAATGCTGTCCAAAAAGGACAAAACTTGGAAGCAGGTAAGTTGACAGCCTAGCTCTGCCAAGACAGGTTAGGTAAGTCCTTCATAACCCCTGCTCTACAATCAATGTCTGTCAGAGAAACGGGGTCAAACGACTGAAGATCGATGCTGTAATGTATGGAGAGAAAATGGGAACTGTCCAGGCAGCCACTCGTATGTCATTTCTTAGTTTTGGAAGCTGCAGGCCCTGCACTTCCTATAAAATCAGATATATTTATCCCTCTCAGGTCTCTGAGGTGGTTGAAGAATAGATAGCTAGAGTCTCATAATTAAATTTTGTGTTGTTTAGGAGTCAAGAGAGTGTTATAGATCTAAGAAGATATTTTTAAAATTGTGATGCAAGTTAGTATGAAAGCTGAATTAGATATAGAACTTTAAACTCATGGAGGTGGTTAGATAGTAGAATATTAAAGTCAGGTGCCAAATACATATGGACAGGACATTGGGAATGTATGCTAAGCCATATAACCCTCATAACTGTGGCCTAATTACCTCTGTTGTTTTGTATTATATCTATTATTATAAGAGAAAGAGCCATTTGTTGGACTGAAATTGGGAGCTCTAGAGGGAAATAAGATATACCTTAAACTTAAAAAAAATAAGGGAAGAAGATTGGTGGTTGAGGGTGAGAGGATGGGACTGGAGGGGGGAGTAGGGAGGGGATTGCAATTGAGATGTAGCTTGAAGAAATAAAAAATAAAGAAAACATGATATAAAAAATATTAAACACCAAGAAATCAAATAATCCTTCAAAAATTGAGGTACAGAGCTAAACCAAGAATTCACAAAAGAGGAATCTCTAATGGCCAAGAGACATTGAAGAAAGGCTCAACATCTTTAATCATCAGAGAAATGCAACTCAAGATGATTCTGAAATTCCATTTCACACCTGTCAGAATGATTAAGAACAAAAACCCAAATGGTACATGGTGGTGAGGTTGTGGAGAAAGTGGGACACTCCCCCATTGCTGGTGGGAGTGCAAACTTGTACAACCACTATGGAAATCAGTCTGGTGATATCAAGAAACATGGAATAGATCTACCTCAAGACCCAGCCATACCACTCCCAAGTATACATCCAAATGACTCCTCAGCAAACCACAAGGACATCTTCTTAACCGTGTTCATAGCAGCTTTATTTGTAATAGCTAGAAACTGGAAACAACCCAGATGTCCTTCAATCGAAGACTGCATAGAAAAGCTGTGGCACATTTACACAATGGAATACTACTCAGCCATCATAAACAAGGAAATCCTGCAATTTGCTGCAATATGGATGGAACTATATAAGCTCATCCTGAATGAACTAACCCAGACCCAGAAAGATACACATGGCATATATTCACTTATAACTGGATTTTAGCAATATATTACAGGATAACTATCCTATAACCAACAGACTGAAAGAAAGAGGAACATAGACTCTGTTAGTTGTTAGTGGGACACTTTGTCCTATTGGAGCTGCCATGTAGGCTCCCAATACAAGAGAAATCTCATAGCCTTCATATGACTGCTGAACTGAGGGAGGTTGATATTTAGGGGACCCCAAACCCAAGTAGGATAGGAGAAGGGGGAGAGGGTGGGATGGTGGACCCAGGAAGGGTGGGTGAAGGGGACTGTGATGGCGATGTAATTTGAAGTAATAAATAAACATTAAAAAATAAAAATATTGAAGAATACTCAAGATGAAGTGGGGATGGATCTTAAAATTTAGTAATCCAATTGAACAACTCACCAGAAAGCATTGTAAATAAAAGGAATTGAGTAGAAAATAGAATATCAGGACAAGAATAAAAACAATTAGATCACCCAAACTAAGAATACCAAAAAAATAAAGACACACACACACACACACACACACGCACACACACACACAGAGGGAGAAAGAGAGAGAGAGAGAGAGAGAGAGAGAGAGAGAGAGAGAGGAGAGAAGAAGTATAGTGCAATATTCCTTATGAACCTCAATTCAAAAATTCTCAGGAAAATACTAAGCTAAATATAGGCTAAATAGAAAAGATCATCCAGCATTCTCAAGTTGACTTTATACAGAAGATCCAGAGATGCAGAGATGGACCAAAATAAATGCATAGATAATTTCAATAAGTAAAAAAAAAGTGTAAAAGATCTTATACTTCATAATAATCCACAAATGACCCAGAATAGCAAAAACAATTCTGAGCCAAAAAGAACAATGCTGGAGGGATTTCCATTCCATATTCCAAAATATATCACAGAATAGTAAATTAAAATAAGTATGGTACTGGCACAAAAACAAGCATGCAGACCAGAGGAACATAATAGAAGTCCATACTTGAGTATACTTAACTACAACCAAGTGTTATTCAACAAAATGCCAAAAATACACACTAGAGAACAAAGCAGCCTTTTTAATAAATGGTGTTGATTTTCCATATGTAAAAGGATGAAGTTGAACTTTATCATCTTTTACAGAAAACAACCACAAAAACAAACAATGAACCCGAGGTCTCAGTATGAAACCACAAATACTAAAATGGCTGGAAGAAAGGTAGGCAGTACTGTTCAAGTCACAAATGTAGGAAAGAGCATTGACTTGTTCAGGAATTAAGGACAATAATTGGCAGATGAGACTCATACGACTAAAAACCTTCTGTACAAGAAGGAAACCATATTTTACATGCCATATGTGCATGTAAAATAGGATTAATATCTATATTATATGTAGGACTGAAAACAAATACTCAAGAAACAAAATAACAATTAAAAATTGACTATTGATCTGCACAGAGTTTGCAAAAGAATAAATAAAAATGGCTAATCAATATCTCAAGAAATGCTCAATATCCTTAGAAATGAGGGAAGTGAAACTCAAAACAACTTTGAGATTCACGTTATCAGTTTCCAAAAGACAAATATCAACAAAATAACCAACAACTAATGCTTGAAAGATGCATGAAGAATAAAACCCTCATTCACTGTGAGAATGTGGAAATTTCTCAAAAGCTACAAAGATATGTATTAAATGACCCAGTCATTGCTCTGTTCAGCATATGCTGAAAACCCTAGAAATTCCACTACACAGATATTTGCTCAATCATGTTCCTCATCTCTCCATTCACAATAGCTAGAAATGAAAACAACCTACATGCCCTTCAACTCATAAACAGATTATAAAATTGTAGTACATATATAAAGTGGAATATTATGTTGACAAAAAGTAAAACAAAACCATGAAATTTGTAGGTGAATGAATAGGTCTAGAAAATACTCTATTTAGAGAGGTAACACAGATCCTGAAGCACAAATCTCACATGTCCTCTTTCATCTACAGTCCCTAACTCACCAGACTACTAAACACCTCTGTGCCCAGCCTTCAAAGCAGAAAACAGATTATACATCTCTTTCTTTAAAGAGGAACCACTAGCCCAGTAATAGAACTGGCCAAAATGAGCTGGACACTTTCACATCAATCATCAAGCAAGAAAATGTATCACAGGCTTGTCCAAAGTCCATTGTGGGACTGTGGGGGCATTTTCTCAATCAAGGTTCTCTCTTCCAGAGTATCTCTAGCTCAATGACACAAAACCTAGGCAGCACATGCACCTAACCACAACCAGAAAAAAATGTGTTTGTAAATGAGCAACATGAAATGAACTCAGCACTCTGGATAAGTAAAGAAGAGGCCGTGAATTTGAGAAAGTGTAGAGTGGGACACAGGAGAAATTATAGAGAAGAGAATGAGGGGAAAGGATGTAAATGCATTAACTCTGTACAAAATTATTTAAAAATTAAATTTAAAAATTAAAAATAATGTGGTTAAAATTATCATAGGGAATGAATTATATTTTAATGGTAAAAAGAACTCTTCTAAATATGATAATGGTATAACAACCCACTGAATGCTTAAGAGAACTTAATATACTATATATATATATTAGAATAATACTATAGGGGAACAGTGCTCTTTGAATTCATTGGGAAAATGGCAGTTTACTTCTGAAGGTGAAAGTCAATATTGGAAGACCAGAAATTTAAATGAAAAAAGTACCCAAAATTAAAAAAAATGGTTAATGTAAAAACCAGAAAGTTAATGTAAAAAAAACAAAGTATTTGCAGGAATAGCTGAGTCTAAATTTTAAATGCAAATGGATACTCATAGCTAGTATTCATGGATTATACTTTCATGGATTTCTGATGTGTATCCCCTTGACAATTAAAAAGAAAAAGTCATATTAGAACTCACTTTCCTTTGGGATAAATATCTAGTAACATTTAATTTTTGATATATGTGAATATGCAATCATGATAACCTGTTATCATGTGGCTAACTACTTCTCTTGGTTCAATTATAATGGGTTATTATAATTATTCTATTTGATCCTAATTGAACAAATATTCCTTGCTAAGCCAGGTAGGGTGACTTCAGATATTCACCTCTCTCTCTGTCACCCCAGATTCATCTTCCAAATCACATCCCCAGTTCTGCAGCAGAGCCACCTGCAGGAACCTCCCCCATCCCCATTTCTAGTGGATAACACAAATCTACCTTGCCTAATCCCTTTCCATCCACTCATTGCCTTATTTCAGACTCCAATTCTAACAGGCACTCCTGGCTAACCCACAGGCCACTCCTGCCATTGAAGAAGGTAGGCCAGCAACAAGTCTACACCTCTGCCCATGTTCCTCCAGACCTAATCTCCTCCCTAGCTCAGTAATGGAACACCTGCTTCAATCTCCATCTCATCTCTGATTACATCCCCAACAGATCACAAAGCTCTTTTCCTGGAACCTTGCTTACCCTAACTCATTCCAGCCTACAATGGCATCAGGCATTCCCTGAGTCACACCAGCTGATTAGGTGACAGAAACAGGGAAGCTAACTGAAGACCTTCACTATTCTCTCCTCTCCTCCTAAACCAATTTCCCAGTCTCATCCTTAGCAACAGAAGACCTGCTCCAGCCTTCCTTCACTCGGTTCCTACATCTACTGTAGATTACACAGATCTTTCCCTCCTAACCCCTCTTCTTCCACATATTGCTCTATGTAACCTCCAACTATACCAGGCACCCCCTACTAACTGACAGGCCCACTCCTGACAGTGAAAAAGTAGATTCCCCCCTCTCCTTTCTTTCCTCCAAACCTAATTCTCCACTCTAATCCCAAGGTATATAGCAGATATGAGGTGACTTCATTTCACTCTCTATCCCCTTCAACGGAGACTAAATAATCAGATACTGCTGTAACATTATCCTTTCCAAATTTAAGCAATATTTATCTACAAATACAGACCTAAAAAAGGGGATAGAAGAACTACAACATAAAGAGAGAGGTTAGCGATTCCTCCTTTGTGAATTCTCTATTTAGCTGTGTCCCCCATTTTTTTGATTGGATTATTTGGTTTCTTGGCATTTAATTTCTTGAGTTCTTTGTAGATTTTGGATATTGGCCTTTGTCAGATGTGGGGTTGGTGAAGATTTTCTCCCAGTATCTAGGCTGCCTTTTTGTTTGAATGACAGTGTCTTTTGCCTTACAGAAGCTTTTCATTTTCATGAGGTCCCATTTATTGATTGTTGATCTCAGGTCCTGAGCTGTTGATGTTCTGTTCAGAAAGTTGTCACCTGTGCCAATTAGCTCGAGGGTTTCTCTCACTTTTTCTTCTAGTAGATTTAGTGTGACAGGTCTTATGTTAAGGTCTTTGATACACTTGGACTTAAGTTTTGTACAAGGTGATAAGTATGGGTCTAATTTCATTCTTTTACAAGTGGACATCCAGTTGGACCAGCACCATTTGTTGAAGATGCTGTCCTTCCATTGTGCCGTTTTGGCTCCTGGCTGAGAGACACTTGAAGAAATGCTCAACATACTTAATCATCAGAGAAATGCAACTCAAGACGACTCTGAGACTCCATCTCACACCTGTCAGTACGGCTAAGATCAAAAGCTCAAATGACAGCCCATGCTGGCGAGGGTGTGGAAAAAGGGGTACCCTACTCCATTGCTGGTGGGAATACAGGCTTGTGCAACCACTATGGAGGTCAGTATGGCGATATCTTAGAAAACTTGGAATAGCTGTGCCTCAGGACCCAGTCATACCACTTCTGGGTATACACCCAAATGCCTCTTCACGGAATCATAAGGAAGTTTCCTCATCTATGTTTATAGCAGCCTTATTTGTAGTAGCTAGAAACTGGAAAAAACCCAAATGTCCCTCAACTGAAGAATGGGTTAAAAAACTGTGGTACATCTACACAATGGAATACTTTTAAGCTATCAGGAACAATGAAATTATGCAATTTGCAGCCAAATGGATGGAACTAGAAAAGCTCATCCTGAGTGAGCTAACCCAGACTCAGAAGGACGCATATGGCATCTATTCACTTATAGTAGTATTTTAGCTATATAGTAGGAGGTACCGATACTACAACTAACACACCAAAGGGAACTTGGACATAGATTTTTATTTTTAATTTTTATTTATTTTTTAAATATTTTTCATATTTTTTTCTAGTTTTTAGTCTTTTTTATCTATTGTATGCTTATTGGTTTGTTTGTTTCGTAGTTCTCTCTCACGGGCAATGAGACACTTTTCACTGATGGTACTGCTTCGTAGACCCCCTTGAATGAGGAGGCTCTTGGCCCTCATACGACCTCTGAACTGAGATGAGGGACTGTTATATAAGGACACCCCACCCCAGAAAAATGGGATGGAAGGGTTAGGAGGTAAAGAAAAAAAATGAAATGTGATGTTTCGGTCTTTTACTACTAATTGTCATAAACTGTTTAGGATAATTAAGAAATGCAAACTAATGGTTATGCAAGCCGGTCATTCGGTTAGGTACTATGACAGCCTATTACAGTTATTTTCTAAGCTAATCAGAAATAAAGCTGCTAAGTGACAAGCAACATCTGCTTACCCTAATATAAGAGATAGATAGGGCCTCTTCAAAAACCTCAAGAGATCTGCAGAATATGGCGTTCAAAGATGTTTTCTTAACTGTAGATTTTTTTTGTATCAAGACATATCAACCCCTGACAGCACCCCCTATTCTACTCCAAGTAGAAGATGAGCATCGAAGAATCTCCAGTGGGAGATGATTGAATTAGTTGCAAGCTTATCTCTTGGTAGGAAAAGCCCCTTGCCCCAACTGTAGACAGAATGCTGTCCAAAAAGGACAAAACTTGGAAGCAGGTAAGTCGACAACCTAGCTCTGCCAAGACAGTGTAGGTAAGTCCTTTATAACCCCTGCTCTACAATCAATGTCTATCAGAGAAATGGGGCCAAACGACTGAAGATCGATGCTGTAATGTATGGAGAGAAAATGGGAACTGTCCAGGCAGCCACGGGTATGTCATTTCTTAGTTTTGGAAGCTGCAGGCCCTGTACTTCCTATAAAATCAGATATATTTATCCCTCTCAGGTCTCTGAGGTGATTGAAGAACAGATATTAAAGTCTCATAATTAAATTTTGAGTTGTTTAGGAGTCAAGAGAGTGTTATAGATCTAAGAAGATACTTTTAAAATTGTGTTGCAAGTTAGTATGAATGTTGAGTCAGATAAAGAACTTTAAACTCATGGAGATGGTTAGATAGCAGAATGTTAAAGTCAGGTACCAAATACATATGGACTGGACATTGGGAATGTACGCTAAGCCATATAACCCTCATAACTGTGGCCTAATTATCTCTGTTGTTTTGTATTGTATTTATTATTATAAGAGAAAGAGCCATTTGTTGGACTGAAAGGGGAAACTGTAGGGGGAAATAAGATATACATTAAACTTAAAAGAAAATAAAAAGGCAAGAGGATGGGGGATGAGGGTGGGAGGTTGGGACTGGTGGGGGGAATAGGGAGGGGACTGTGATTGAGATGTAATTTGAAGAAATAAAATATAAAGGAAAAAAGAGAAAGAGGTTAGCTATACCCATAAAAACACTGGGAATAGTTCCACCCATTTAGTTGCAAATTGCATGATTTCCTTGTTTCTGATAGCTGAGTAGTATTCCATTGCATAAATGTGAGTGAGCTTACCCAGACCTAGAAAGATGCACATGGCATGTATTCATTTATAACTGGATATTAGCCATATAGTACAGGATAACTATCCTACAACCTACAGACCCAAAGGAACAGGAACCAAGAATAACTATCCTACAAGAAATTCCACCCAGCAGCAGATCAAAACGGATACCAAAACACACAATCAAACATTATTTGGGGCTCTGGGAGCCTTATGTAAGAGAGGGAGGAGGAATAGATAGACCCAGAGGGGTCAAGATCAACACCTGAAGATCAACAGAACCAGCTAACCTAGGCCCCTAGAGGCTTAAAGTGACTGAAACACTAACCAAAATATTGACTCTTAGAGAAAATCTTTAAGATTGACAAACCCTTAACCAAGTTAAGGAAAAGGAAGAAAGAAGATTCAAATTAACAAAATCAGAAATAAAAAGGGGGAGGCATAACTACAGAAAACCAGGAAATTTAGCGAATATGGACATACTTTAAAAGTATATACTTCACTAAATTCAATAATCTGAAAGATATGGATAATTTGCTCATTAAGCATCACTTACCCAAAGTTAAATGAAGATACATTAAGCAATTTAAACAGACCTATAATCCCTAGTAAAATAGAAGAAGTCAGTAGCAGTCACCAAAATAATAAAAGCCCAAAGTCAGATGATTTTAGTGAAGAATTCCACCTGACTTTCAAGGAAGAATTATCAGAACTCTTCAAATTATTCCGCAAAGTAGGAATATTTCACTATTCATTGTATGAGGTCATACTTAACCTAATTCCTAAACCACATGAAGAGCCAACTAATCGACAAACAGTGCTGGTCAAACTAGATGGCTGCATGAGTATAAATCCAAATAGATCCATACTCATTACCCTGCATATAATTCAACTCTAAATGTATAAAGACCTCAGCATAAAACCAGATAAACTGAACTTGACAGAAGGGAAAGTGGTGAATACTCTTGAAGTCATTGGCATAGGAGAAGAATTTCTGAACAGAACAAATTTAGTGAGAACACTAAGAAAGGGAATTACAGACCAATTTCTGTTATGAACATAAATGCAAAAATACTTAATTAAATCATTGCAAGTTGAATCAAAGAAAATAGCTAAACTATTGTCCACCATCATAAAGGAGGCTTCATCCCAGAGATGTAGGAATGATTCAATATATGAAAATGTATTATCTGTAAATGTGTTACATTGTATAAACTGAATTACAAAATCACAATATTATCTCACTAGATGCAGAGAAGCCCTCTGACAAAATTCAACACTTCTCCATAAAATAATAATAATAATAATAATAATCCTTGATATATTAGAGATACAGGAGACATGCCTGCACTCATTAAACATGAAGTTGATCTGTTCCTTACATAGCACCTTTTAATGTCTTTGGTTACCAAAGACACAAACACACACACACAGACACACACACACACATACACACACTCACACAAAGAAAAATATTCAAATCAAAATGAAAAAAAAAAACAAAGCAAAATAACAAAAAACAAAAACAAAAATAACCCCATCCAAAAAAACCCTTTAAACCCCAACTCACCTGCAATCCCTTATGATCTACAATATCCTTAGAGAAGGATGTCTTAGAACAATAGTAACACATATCTTGTGGGAGTACCCAACCAATGTCTGATTTCACATAAGGCCCACTCCACAAGACAGAACCAACACCTGACACTGCTTGGGTGACTAAGAATTATGAACTTGATAGTCCAAAGAACTAGGGTAAAACCAAAATACTACTGGCCTTAAAATATTAATAAAATGACGCCTAATGATATTCTGCTGTATTTCTAGACTCAACCATCATCAGAGAACCTTCCTCCTGCAACAGATGGAAAATATACAGAGACCCACAGCCAAACATTACTCAGAGAGGGATAGAGACTTTAGAACACACAGTTCTAAATGGTATGTCTCTATCAAATTCCACCTCTCAGAGTTCAGGAAACCCCATGGAAAAGGAGCAAGAAAAAGTGTAAGAACCAGAGGGGATGGAGGACACCAGGAGAACAAGTCCTTCTGAATCGACTGAGCAAAGCAGAAGGTAACCTCCATTCTACCAGAGGAAAAAAGTAACCATCAGTATCACCCAGTTACCAAATGTGCTATTGGCAACAGAGACATGCCTGCAAGATATACTAGTGCAGTCTTGGCATAAGTGCTACGGGAGTAAACAACAACTTTTAAAAATTCTATTTTAAGGTCTACTCCAAGAGACAGAATCCATACTTGATACTGCAAAAGCATCCAGGAACCTGGAGATTGGATAGATCATGGGCCTAGGGAAAATCCTATTATTATTCCACAAAAGCAGCATAGTGACAAAATGTCTACTAATTACATGCTGCTGTGTCCATGAAGCAGAGCATCACTCATCCTTCATCAGAGAAGCTTCTTCTTGCAGTGGTTGATAATTAACACAGAGTTCCACAACTGGACAATATACAGAGAGCGAGAGACATGTTGCACACTCAGCCCTAAATGGGATATTTTCATCCAACCATTTTCATCTAGGAAATCGGGATCTATGAGGAAGAGGAGACAGAAATATTTCAAGAGCCAGAGGTCTTAAGTGACTCCATGGAAACAAGATCAATCCCCATGAACTCAGAGACTGGGATAGCATATGCAAGACACACACAGATTCAAAACAGACAAAATCCTAGAACTGAGAAAGGGAAGAGAACACAAGGCCCAATTCCTAACCCAGTGGCTATTTCTAAGTGATGCTTACTGGGAAAGAAAAAATTAGTTTTCTCCAATGGCGTGTCAACTACATTCTATCTCAGGCTCTATATACAGGAAAAATTGGCCAATACAAAACAAACTGTGTGTGTGTGTGTGTGTGTGTGTGTGTGTGTGTGTGTGTGTGTACTTTTGGTTTGTTTTAGTATTATTGTAATATGCATTTACATTTTTTACTGTGTATGTTTTGCTTTTCATATTTCCTTGTTTTGTTTTGTTTTTGTTTCTGTTTGTCTTTAGAGAGAGAGATGGTGGGGGAAGAATATGTGGTTTTGGAGGTAGGAAAGATGGGAGGATTGGGGGTGGGATCCAGAAAAATAATATCAAAATGTATTATATATAAAATCTTTAATAAACATTAAAAATAATAGAAATTGACAAAAAAACAAAACAAAAAACCTAATGTATTTATTATTCAACTTTGTGAATTTTCTCTTTTTTGCCTGTAGATTTAGAGAGAAAAATCCATGTGTTATAATCATCTTTGATGTTTATAAAAGTCTTAAGTTTTGTTTTCTAAGACGAACAGAAGCCCCAGTCAGTATTATTCAAGACTTACTTCAAAACTTAGAAGACAAAATAGATTGTATACTTTCTGAATTGATTGATGACCAGCTGGCAACTGTTAGAAACACACACCATTACCTGCCATAATAATGTTTCTTTATACAAAAGATCGATTTCAGAGAAATAACATGGTCAGGTAAGAATTTGACAGGCACATACTCAGTTGCATGTCTTTATGAAATCACATATGTTTATTACCTAGAATGGTCTTTGAAAATTGTCTGCTGTAATGTTGTAATTATTTTTCAGATGTGGAATTGAGAGCCAGAGGGGTTAATTGCTATGGAATTTACATAAATCAACGTGGTCAGAGTAGATTATTCCATCTTTATACTTTAAGACACTAGGGTTACAAAGCAATAGCAAAGAGCATACAATGCAATTGTCTCCATTAGAGTAGCCTTCCCTTTTTAAAGATTTTGTAGTGCCTAGATTTCTGTGGAATTTCATGTAGAAATTTTACTGGTAAAGCCCATGGCTCAGTTGTCCCCACTGTATAACCTTGACACTAAGTCAGCTATTACCTGGCTCAATTATCAGCACATTAATGGTCCTTGATAGAGAGTGTTAACCACCAGTAATGCACAGCTTCCCTGGTGAGTGCTGCTAGTTATGTTCCTTCTGAACAGACTGGAGGAAATAGTCTAAATCTCGTAACAAAATCATCATAACCATTGAAAAGTAAGTTAGGTTTCATATCCTGTTTCAGACAAGCCTAATGAAAACCTTTACCACTAGTTACAAGCAATCTTCTAATAAAGTTAGAAAAGTCTGTGGACATGAATACAAATAAATATATACACTGTATACATAAAATATACATGTACATATATCTGCCTGAATACCAGTAAAACTTAAAAATAAAAAATATTATCAAATATTAATTTTTTGACATCTAATCTATAAATATTGTGCTTATTAAAGAAAACTGATTATATATAAATTACCTAAGAAACAATTAAATAAAATAAGTTGAATTGAAAAATTATACCAAAATTCATTGAACATGTAAGTGATTTTTAAAAGGAAGCATCAGATCAGATATAGGAGCTATAAATCACCTTAAGTACAACCTGCAGCACACAGTACCCTGTCAATCAGTTTCATCAATAGACATTGCAAGCAGTTGGTACATACAGTGTATTAGTTAATATAAAAATGATATATTATATATGATTAGTCTGTAATTATATGACATATAACCTAAACATGAATTCATTAGTTAATTTTGTTAATTTTAAAATGTTCCTGAATAGATATTTCAGCAATTAAGACTGTGAACTGCTTTTGCAGAGGAATAAGTTTTTACAACACTCATGTCAGCTATCTCACAACTACCTCTAACTCCAGCTCCATGGATTATCTGTCATCCAAAGGCATCTGCACTTATGTGCACACCCTTGCCCCTAACCCCTAATACATTCACTTAAATGAAAACATAAAAATGTAGTAATGGATAACTATCCTACAACTAACACACCAAAATGAACAGGAACATAGACCTTGTTACCTGTGTGGGACACTTTGCCTTAATGGAGTTGCCATATAGGCCCCCAGTGCAAGAGGAAGCTCTTAGTCCTCATATGACTGTTTAACTGAGGGGGGCTGATATATAGGGGCAATCAACTTCAGAGGAGTAGGATAGGTGGGAGAGGAGGGGACTGTGATGGATATATAACTTGAAGTGATAAATATACATTAAAAACTATATTAACACTTAATGAAAATGTATTCAACATTGAATCAAAAGGCTATTCATGTAGCTTAAACTTTTATTATAGCATAAAATTACAATGTGTTCCACACTGTATCAAAGAACACTCATTTGGCTTATATCTTTAAGATAGATTCTGTAGCAAACCAATGGTGAAGAATCTAAACAGGTGCCATGGTGAATCTCAAGTGTATGAGTTAAAGTAGAACTTGCTGTGATATCACTTGACTTTAGAGTTATATGGAAAAAGGGAAGGCTCCTTCACAATAAATAGCCATCTATCTTTTTCTCCCAGGTTACTTTGAAATACAATATATAAAATAACTTGATACGCTCTAATACAAACTAGATTGTCAACAACTACAAATCTAAACAAGTGGTCTGCTTTGTTTATTTTCACAATAACTAACCATGATAATCAAAATGCACTTCATATATCAGCCAAATATTCTCCAAAATGTATTTCTCAAAAGAAGGAAGCAATAGTGAAACTCTAGTAGGTTTCTTCTCCTGTAAATAGATTTCAATTCTCAAAATTTTAAAAAAAGATCTCCATGTAACATTACTTTCTAATGCAAGAAGTACATGTATTTTCCCATTCATGCATTAAGATAAAAAATGCTTCTGTTCACAATACATATTCATTTTAGATATAAAATAAAAAATGTTCAAAACTGCTATTCATTTTCATTCCTATCTAGCAAAGTTAAATGCATTCAAACAAAGCATAAACCAGAATTTTTAATAAATATGCCTCTATAAAAATTGAGAGAAACATTTATTTCTATGTGGGATAAATAACTGATTATCTTAATTCTTCAGACACTTTGACTTTTTAAGTAAGTGTGTGGAAAGAAGGCATGGCCTTTGAATATTCTGTATTTACTTACAATCAAGCCACTATTCGCTTGCCTCTTTTCTCTGCCATCGATCATTCTGTAGAAAATCCCACCTGGATTAAACTGAGTACTCCAGACAATCACATTTCTTTGATAATACACATCCATCCCTGTTATTCTTGAATTATGTTCAACATGAGAAATCTGCTGATGACCGCCACTGTAGTTGAATGGATATACAAAACCCAGGATGTCAGTGTCATTAGCTATGTAGAGAGCTTGATCTTCAGAGCCTGCAGATTATTATAACAAAATACAAAATAGAAGAAATTTCAACTAAAGCAAAAGCAGTGATGTACTTTAAATTATCTTGAATTGTTATTCTTTATACAGTGGCTTTTATACTTTATATTTTTACTCTTCATGAGATTAGATTTCTGTTTAACACTATTCTACAATAATCTATAGTAGTCACTTAGTTTTGCCTAATTACAAAGCTTAATTTGTGTGAATCAATTTGGCATTTCAAAAGGATGTCTTTGGCAAGTCACAACAGGGTGTGCTCTGGTGTTTTGATTCTTCCTATTTTAGATACTATCCTATGTACTCATTTAACTTAAAACCAAAAAATCAAAAAATACTCTATATGTTTATTTAGTGGTTGTACCTGAATGATTGTTACTTCTGGCTAAAAATAAAAATTAAGGTAGAAAAAAGTTACTTGTCATGTATCCATATAACTTTCACTATTGAAGGGTGGTTTTTATTTTTGGTATTTGTTTGTTTGTTTGCTTGTTTTCAGGACTGGTGATTCAACCCAGGGCTTTATACAAACTCCATCACTAAGCTATATTCTTCCTCTTTCATTTTAACAGATTTCATTCTTAGTTACATTGAAGTTTTGTAATTTCTAATTTATTCCCAATCAAATGGGACCTTATTCCATGTTTTGACACCTGTAACACATATTAATGTGTTTTTCACTCTGATTGAAAAGGAAAGCCACAGTGAGAATTTTGATTTTATTAAAATATGAATTAAAACCTAGAGCAATTGAGCTGCATATATAGTTCTTGCAAATAATAATAATAATAATAATAATAATAATAATAATTATATATCCTGAAATGCAATTGTATGCATCACACTTATTTACAAATGGTGGCTTGAATTATTTCATGTTCAGTCATACTCTTTATAACTCAATTTGATAATATACAACAGCTCATTTAATAGTCAAAATATTCCACAATGCTTATTATCTTTTGGATATTATATTAATTCTTTTTCAATTTACTTCAATGGGTTACAGAAATCATGGAAATAGATATGAGTACTCTGATTTTCTAAATGAAGAACCAAGCCTCAGAAAAAACCTCAGTTACTTGCTCTGACCATGTAGCATGAAAAGTGTTGTCAAAGGATTCAAATTTAAGTACACTTAACACCATTGACACATGTAATACATGCCATTGAACCAGTTTTCTCATGTAATCACGTCTTATTTACCATACTATGTAGCTGATAGTATTAAAACTATATTTTGTAAAACTACATGAGCAATAAAATATTCAAAAGGCTAGCACCAATATTTTTAACTTAAAAAATTGTATTGACAAATTCAATACATAAGAATTTAGAAATCAGATTTTATATTCAAACATTAAAAGGCCATACACAAATTACCTTCTCTTTATAATCCTAGTCCTTAGGATTTCATGGTTTTACAGTGGTACAATAATTTTTTTTATATTCACTGAAATAGAACCATCCATTGAAACACTGTATTTAGACTATCAGACTGTTGCTTAATTTTTTTTTTTTATTTTACCAACACACTGTTTCAAACACAAAGTAATTTTAACACCGGTTGTTCTATATTTAATAATTTTCCTTGTAAACAAGCCTCTTTGAATTAGACCCTTTAAGAAGACAAGGCAGAGACACATGGGAGCAAGCTCTAGTAGTATACTGCCCAGTGGCGCAATAAGGGCCACAGTAGCTTTCTGCATGTGTTATAAAGAGCTCACTAAGGGGACTTTGGAATTTTCCAGAATAAAGAAATGATATGTTTAAGTAATCGGAGATATATTTCACATTTCAAATTAAAACTAAAATAGCCACATTCATTGCCTTAATATATAAATATTTTCTATTTTAAAGAATAAATCTTCTGGTAAAATGCAATATGCAAAATTTTCCCCATGAGTTATTCCTGACAAAATTGAAATGGCTTTTTATTTACCTTACCTTTTGCTATACAGCTGTGGTTCTTTTCTTGAAAGTTCTGGTCACAGACACATTTGTATGATCCTTGCGTGTTTAGACAGTGCTGGGAGCATATGCCGAACACCAGGCATTCATTGAGGTCTACGAGAGAAGAGCTCAGAATCCATCTTCACCATTGCAAGATAAAGACTGTTTTCAAAACTAAACAGAAAACTTGAACACTCATCTGCAAATAGGCAGGGTTACGTCAGCAATAAGTGGAGAACATCACAGGTGATGTCTGTGATTTGTAACACGCCACTGAAATAAGATCATAAGTACAGCTGGGAACAAAGTCACATGGTCAGGTGGGCTGTGGACCGTGTGCTTTCTTCTTTCACCTTCATATATATTCCTTGCTTCCTACATCTTGTATATTTGCCCTCACTATGTAATAAGACTATAAGATAAATTCTTGCCTCAAATTATGTTTTATACAGTAAAGTAGTATCTTTACTACTTTACTCTCTAAAGGTTCAATGCTAGACAGTATCATTCCCAATGACTCCTGGAAATAGCCGTGAAGGAATACCCTCAACTTTGGACATTCTGTTGCCTGTGCTATGACATTTCCCCAATGACATCTAACACATTGCCAACTTCTTTCTGTATTTGTTTTAAAATGGGAACAGAAAATAAACACTTGTCTTTAGGAAGACATTCATATATGAAGTAAAATGTATCATATCAACAGTTAATCTTCTAAATGAAAGCAGATTTTTCTGCTTTGTTTAAGGAAGCAGCTTTTTCTACAGCTTACCTTTGGCATAGAATCTAAAATAAACCTGTGTTTTATCTTATAAAAGTATCCTTTTAATATGGCCCTTCTGATTCCAAACATTTCCATGACTGCACACAGAATCTGCTACAGCTTTTCTGTTTCTATTCTATGCTCTGGTCTTTCTTCCTTTTGATTATTTCAACAAAAGTGTTTACAAAATAATACAAAAAAGCAATTTTATACTCTTTTCTTAGATAAACAAGTGAAGGACCCTAACAAACTAAATTACAAAACCTAGGTAAGGAGTTTTTCCTCCTCAATATCAAATGACAATTGCTTTCTTTATTATAAAATATGTTTATTGTAGACACATTTAATTAATGTTCAAAATTGACTTGCATCTACAACAGAGGTATATATATAAATACTGAACACATGGCTATTTTTAATGACAAATTTAGTTGTGGTTATATTTCCTTTGCAATAGAAGAAAAGAAAATATTGAGAACAGAATTTCTAAAGTTAGTAAACATATACTACACAGGAAACAGAGACTATTGTTCAGAATCTTTAGGTAATGTCAGAACTAATGTCTGAAAAGCCTCTCTGTGTGCATGTGTGTATTTACACATGAGTGATAGGTAGAGTCATAAAAATGGTTTTAATTAAAATAGAGAAAATTTAGTTTATCCACTTTCAGTGTCACATGGTGATAAGAAAACAGGCTACATGAGCTGATTACTCAAAGTGTATAGAAACACGGCTTTCATCTTTGTGTGAGTATAATGACTTTTTTTCATGATGTTTGATAAAATATAAAGTCATTTTAAAATCAGAAATTTAAAGATATAAGAGCTGGAAATTAATTACTATAGAAGTTTATAAGAATGGGAAGATGGGCTATTGGATACAGTGCTTGATGCCCAGGCAAGAGGACCTGAGGTTAAATCCCCATGCCCCACATAAAATGCTAGGCAAAAAAGAATACACCTCTAACCCAAACACTGGAGAAAGGAGAACAGTGGGGAGAGAAGGGACCTGGAGCTTGCTGGCCAACCAATCTAACAAATCAGTAAAGTTCAGGTTCAGTGAAGAGGCTTCCTCCCACCAAAAAAAGGATTGGGCATTAGAGGGGAACAATGCCATCTCTAGCTTCCATGTGTGACAAAAAGTCACATATACATACATGTAACAAAATTATTAATAAAAGTAACAAAATAAATTTTATTTAGTAAAAATATGCCAGACAGACCTCTGAGATTATTTCAAATCATAATAACAAGTAAATAGGGATTATAAAAATGTTTTATTGGGAAAATTTGCAATATATATGCATATATATACATATATATATATATATATGGTTGTGCACTATATGGCTCTATAGTTAAACTCTGGTGTGAGTCATATTTATATATAACTTACTCTGGTATTCTCTCTATAGTTCATGCCTAATTTTAACATGATCAGAAGCAGGTTGATGAGAAAGTCACTTAGACACCAACTTTGAATTTTTAAATACATATTATCAAGGATTGTTTAAAACATGGTGCTAGGACAAAAGCTTACAAGTTTCTCAGAGTGAATTATGTACCACTACATGAGAAAAGCTACAGTTACGAGAAATACATCACCTCAAACATAATCTTTCATGAAATGATTTTAATGCTTCAATGGTTCTTAACCAATAAATTCATCATTTGCATTTCCAAACAGAATTGCTATGACACAAATGAAATTCTTGCAGGTCTGAGTTTGTTCAGAGAGGCTTTATAGTCTCAGGGATGGATATCTCAGCTGTTAAGTCAAACTGGCTCTTCACTCCAGAGAGTCTCCTATCTCTCTCTCCCATAAATGAAAGGATAGCCCGTAGATACACATAGCTGTTTTGGAAATCAGTCCCTAGTCATTTCACAATTTACATCGCTTGGGAATCTTTATAAGCCAAAGATCTGAATGCAAGCTTTTAGGAGAACATATTGTACCTTCACACTCTCTGCCTTTCAGGTTTCTCTGAAATCCAGGCTTGCAGCGACAGAAAACAGATGTTTTTATTTGATTACAATATGCATCACCGCCACATGGTTTCCCATTGTTCTCACAGGTGTGTTCAGTGGGAACTAGGATTTAAAGATAGGAGAATCAAAACTAATATGATTCTGGATTTTGGATTCGAGTTTATTTTTAAACTTAAAAAAAAAACATTTTTTAACGTGATAACTTCCATTAGAGATTCTAGTCTTCTATTCATGTACACTCTTCTTTCTTGTAAAGGTCAAAGGACAGAAAAAGACTGAACTAATTACAATAAATACATCTGAGAACAGCTGCCAACACTGATGCTGACAAGCCACACTACTTTCTAAAACTGAGTGACGAGTCAGTGATTTTCCTGAAAGGCCATTTTTCAGGACAAAATTTACCCATCCCACATCCTTCTCCAAGAGCCAGAACCTTTCCTAAAAATAACCTTGAGATTTTTACTACATCCCTGCAGATGAATTTATCAGGGGCCAGAAGGCTAAATTCACAGTCTGCTCCATTTTTTAGTCTGGCCATATTAGAAAATAATATCTTAGTGGAAATCAGGGTTGCAATGTGTTGGAACAAAGCAAAGCTTCCCTGTACAGTACAGTAGTTTTAATTTCACTACTTTTTCTTCCATTTAAGGAAAGTATTTTAAAATACAAATGAACCACAGGAATGTTATTATGGAGAAAACGCTGTATTGTCTCCAAACTGCAATAACTGATCAAATTCATGGAAAAATCAAACTATTCTATCTCATATCCCAAAAACTAAGTGATGTTCCAAGTACTGTTGCTTTAGCAAGAGTCTGAAATAAGTATACTATGAAGATTTCTCTCCACACAAGGGTAGAATAATTTATTTTAGAGCATCCGCCTCTCTGTACTCTCTTAATAGAAACCACTCACTCTTTGTGCAGCCTTGTTCATCGGAACCATCTCCACAGTCATCCAGCCCATCACATTGCAGCTCCATGGGGACACAATTTTTGTTCCTACAGGTAAACTCATCCTTTTTACAAGGCTTGGCTTTAAATGACCATTTACCTTTGTAATCATTGAGAAAGTAGTTAGTTAGTGTTTCATACCATGAAATTGAACATACTGAGCTCAGAAAGTGTTCAAGCTTGTACTAAAACTATGAAAGTAGATTCATCTCTCTTATAATTTAAGTTCTATGGGCTAAAACAAACAGATACTTAGGGTTTTAGAATTTGGAAAAATGAAAATATCCCCTATATTAAACAAAATAAAACCAAGTTTTTATTTTAAATGTATGAATATTATCCCAAGTAGAATTTTTTAAATAATGTTTTCATTTATTCTTTGAGAATTTCCTAGAGTATAGTTTGATAATAGTCATTCACCTTCTCAATTCCTCCAATATTTCACATTCATGTACCTGAGAAAATTCATATTCTCTCTCTCTCTCTCTCTTACTTAAATGACGAAATACATTACAAAACAAGATAAAAGAAAATATTCACCTTGCCTTGGCTAACTACTCCTGACCATGGGAATTGCTCTGTGGTGTGGTTGATGTAGCCAGTTTAATTTCACTGAAGAAAGCAGACTTTCTTACTTCCACCATCTTGTGAATCCATCAATTATGAATTACCTGTAAGCTAGGAGTCTGACTTAAACTCCCTGCAGTCCTCATGATGGGATTTTGTCTACCTTGATATATATATATATATATACCTCTCTATATAGTGCTTTTACTATGACTGTTTCAACAAGTAGGACTTTTTATCTGATGCAGACAGCCTTAGATTAGGTTGGGTCCAGCATGGTGTCTGGATCAACTTTGCTGCACATGTACCTTTAGTATAGAAAATTTTTGTATCACAGAATCTTGTGGAAAAAAAAACTATTATCTACACAAAATGTATGCAGACCCTCTCTGCTCCATCTCTATTTTTGAGAAGGAATTCTTTTATACCAAGTTATTTCTCTTGTGAGATTAATATTATCTTGAATGAAGCACTGTAGTGGGAGGCTTTGGATAAACTCATAGAGCTATTTTTTTTTAATGTAGATGAAATGTTAGGGAGTGATTTTCACATGGCTGTTGAAAGTTCTGGTACCTGGAAACAAACTTTCATATATCCACAAGGAATTCTTTGCTAAAATTAATTTTAAGTACTAAATTTATTCTCTCTTTTTTTTTGTTGTTTTATTTTCTTTTTCTTTTTTTCCAAGACAGGGTTTCTCTGTATAACAGCTCTGGATGTCCTGAACTCACTTTGTAGACCAGGATGGCTTTGAACTCACAGAGATCTGCCTGCCTCTGCCTCCCAAGTGCTGGGATTAAAGACGTGTGCCACCGCCGCCCGTCATATCCTCTTATCTTTCAACTTGCTCCTAAATCAATATTTCCAATTGAATAGATTTACCACTGCAGTGATCTTCGTCAGAGTTGTCCCCACAGTCATTAACCCCATTGCACATTTTCTCGGGTTGCAGGCAGATTCTGTCATTTCTGCATCTGTGAGGCCTTGTGGGTGGGCAAAGGAATTTGACTGAAAGAACAAAAACAGAGAAAACAAGTGAGTTTCAGGTACACGGACTTACTAAGAATGTGCTTTCTTTTTAAAAATGATAATTTGACTTTTGTCTTTAAAAATGGGGAATCTTGGATACTAGAAATAATACAGCTTTTTTTGTTGTTGTTGTTCAATTTACTAGTTACAGAAGAGTACACAGTTGAAGGTAATAAATCGGGTAATAAAGAAAGGAAGCTTCATGATCTGATTTGAAGTTGTAGATCTCACTGTATGTATGACAGGATAGAGAATCAGGCTTTGGTCCTAGGTTCTACATAAACACACATTTAGATATGTACTTAAAGCTTATAAGGCAATAATTGTTATTCATTTTGGTGTGTGATCACGAAAGTAAGGATATTCTATCTGCCAGTATAATGTGCTTAAAGTATTTCTATTTCAACAAATTCATTGGTCTATCCCACACTTTCCTATGGCTTCATCAACTTAATATTGGATCTATGGCTATCGCCATGGGTGTGTTACTGGTACATCATGTCCAGAAGATGAGAATTATTCTAAATTATTTACTGTCAATAATCCATAACTCTAGGTAGTTAAGACATATTGTACATACTGTCCCCAAACTTGTCATTTTCATTAATCTTTAACAGGTAACCTAACAGTCAATCTAACCATAAAAATACCCCAGTTTTGAAAGCCTCCTATGGAGCCATATCTTAAATATTATCAGACACATTTCCTATGCTCAGAGAAACTATCAACCTAACATATTACTCTTATCTTCTCTAGACTTATCTGTCACTTTCCATTATGATTTAAAACATTTTAATGACCTTATAGAGTTTCTATTGTCTTGTCCCTATCACATATACAGCTTGAAGTCTTATCTTTTTGTAGGGTCTACCCATATTCGTAATGTCTTCTCCTGGACATATGGGATTCACCTACATGCTAATAATTTAGTGAATCCTGTTATTTTCCAAGTACACCTTCTCATTTTCTAAATTATTATCAATATCTCTTACTTTATTTAAGCTTCATGTTTCCCATGTCCAAAGATATTGTAGCTTTCTAACACCTTCCAGAATTTTATTACCAGACATTCGGTTTACTACCTTAAAAAAAAAAAGATTCGAAATATATATGGTACCTATCATCAGGTGCCCTGCAAGGGTGGAAAAAGTTACTCCTTGGAGCCACACATCTCCAGTGTCAATGGTAGGGTACATCTTCTTGAGATGTTGGTCAGGGAGACCACAGAGGTCCCTCAAAAAAAAAAAAAAAAAAGAAATAAAAGTTCCTGCCATTGTTCTTGGTTGTCCATCACAACTAGGTGACAAAATTCTGTTTCTGAGAACACCATAAATCTTTGTTGAATAATACAGAAAAATCAGGCTGGAGATGAGCTGGAAGCTCCCTCTCTGACAGAGAGATTTTCATAGTCCAGGAGGAACTCTCTAGTGTTCTGGGGAAGAAAAAGTATCTAAAATCTTTAAAATCTATGAATCTGAACTGCCAGAAAAGATGTTCCCACTTGTGAATCAATGGCAGTACTATTCTGAAAGGAGCCAAACATTTTCTGATTGGATTTTTAGTCCCACTCGCCAGAGAAATTCTGTGTGGTGGTTTCTTCTGAAATAATACATTCTGTTTTGGATGGAAGCACCAAAAGACTCAGGCTGTTCTAAAGGAGGTAAATCATTCTGTGCTACAGGGAAGCTTCTTAGGACACCAGCTGTGCTGAAGGGAAGGAAAACATTTTATTCTACCCAAATAGATCTTTAAAAATAGGAAGTAAACCTCTTTCAATGGCTCCAGGAAGTCCCCAAAACTGGCATGATTCACTACACTTTTCATCCAAGCATAAAAAAGCAAGTCTTAACTACTGAATGAGACTCTCTGAGTAGCTAAGCTTCCTAGAAGGAGCTCAGAGTAGAGTAACCAAACCACCTGGAAGAGGCAGAGACAAGCCAGGCTGCTTGAATACATCCAGATAAGACAGACTGCATGAAAGAAGTAGAAAATAGACAAATGAGCTGTAAGAAGTAGAGTCCAGCTGAACTTCCTGGAAGAAGCTAACACAAACTTAACTGCATGGAAGGGACACTCCAATTTCTCAAGCTGCCTGAAAATTATACAATGAGGCTTTAAGCTTTCTATTACCCATTTTGGGGGTATTTGTTTGGTTATGCAACTGTCTTTAAGTCTTGTCTGCTCCTATAAATAACACCTCATATTATACTCAAATAATACTTAGGTTACCTGTAAGTAACTTAGAATAAAACTCAATGGTTCCCTAAGTTAGACTTTGGCGATATTCTTTCCTTATTTCCGCTGTTGGTTTTCCATAAGGAAGAGTGTTACACATGTACACATGCTTGGTACAATAAACATGGTAAAAACAAAAACAAAAACAAAAGCAAAAACTCATGGCAGGGGAGGTCGTTTAGCTAAACTGACCTCCCCTGTGCCAATCTGCCTTCTAAACAGATATTCATACCCATCTCATCACAAAATACTATCCTCAACCTTAATTAGAGAAGCCTCTCATTCTAATAAATGACAGTGGATGCAAAGCCTCATATCTGCAAAAAAATACAGAATAACTGAGGGGTAAGTGTTCAGTCTTAATCAAGACATATATAGCATATTCTCGAAGGCTAAGTCCTAGGAATATTCTCTAAGGTTCATAGAACATTAAAGAAGAAGGGGCATAAAAAAAAGTGTAAGAGCCAGAGGTTTGAACAAAGGCTGTGAAATGCTCCCTTCTGAGAAAGACACAGCCATTGTAATCATGAACTCACAGCCTTGGTAGATGCCTTCACTGAGTCTGCATAAGACTGAGTGTGTCAGTAGTCAGGCACGGTTAGAAGTCAGACTCAGAGTTCCCCACCCTTCAGCACTGAATTATTTTCTTTACTGTATTTACAGTATTACTGACAGGGAGAAGGGAGTCAATGCCTTCAATTATGTACCTACTGGAAACATCCTTCAGGCTCCAATAGACAGTGATCACATAGATAGTACTGGTTAAGCTAAATGGATCATAAAATTAAATCAAATGTCACAGATCTGGGAAAGAGACTGATAAGGAAGGTGGAGGGTAAATAAGGATGGGGTAAAATAATTGAGGGAAAGAAAAGAGCTGCTGACTCCTATGTCGACACATTTCTTAAATCATTACAGTTCTACTTGCATCTACAAATGACCTAACAACTAATTTAAAATCTTTAATAACCCAACTGCTTGGGTGATCAAGAACCATAAAGTAGATAGCCCTATGATTTAGATAAAAACAAAATACTAATTGTCTTTTAAAAATATATTAACAATAAATGACTCCTACTGATAGTCTGCTCTGCTACTTCAGCACATAGGAACAAATTCAGAGGCCAGACATTCATAAAGAGAGAGACAGGAAGAGAAGGACAGACAGACAGAGAGAGGCAGATATATATATATATATATATATATATATGTACAGAGAGAGAGAGAGAGAGAGAGAGAGAGAGAGACTTTGGAATACACAGTTATAAAATCCCTCCCCTCAGAGCTCTTGGACCCTCCAAGGAAGAGAAGGAAGAAAGAGTGTAAGAGACAAAGGAAATGGAGGACACCAAGAGTGTAAGGCCCTATAAATCAACTTAGGAAAGCCCACATGAGCTCACACAGACTGAAGCAGAAAACACAGGGACTACTCAGGTCTGCACTGGGTCATCTTGTGGATAAGTTATAGATATGTTCAGTTTAGTATTTTTATGAAACCCCTGATGGTGTTTGTTTGTTGTACCCTCTCATCAGATCTTTTCCTTCTGATGGTTTGCCTTCGCCAACTTTGATATGATTGTTTTTGTTTTATCTTTTATTTTACTAGGTTTGGTTATTATCTCAAGGAATCCTGTTCTTTTCTAATGAGAGCTAGAAAGGGAATGGACCTAGATAGAAGGGGAGTTAGGAAGGGAAGGACTAGAGGGAAGGAAATTGTAATCAGTATGTATTGTATGAGAAAATAACACATTTTTAATAAAAAGGAGTTATAATTAGGTTAAAAATTGTGCATTGCCATTCAGGGGAAGTTCATGTCAATAGGAACAGGCACAGGTCACCGCAATCAAAACAGGTAAAAGCCATGACAGACAGAAGCATAGAGATCACCTGCAGAAAAAAAAAAAAAAAAAAAAAAAAAAAAAAAAAAAAAAGGTCTAACTAGCTTCCAGAAGTTCAGCTGTCAGCTCTGGGGGAGACTACCTGCTGGACCACAAAGACCAAAAGATTGAAGAGGAAACAGTAAACCAATGAACAAAACACCTCAGAAATCAGCTCTTAGACCTATATTCATACCAAATCCAAATTTTAGATGCCAGAGAAGTATGGCACCATCAAATCTCAGCTATCCTGCTTTTGAAACCCCTGGATACTCTATCACAGGAGAAACACAAGAAAATGACTTTAACACCAACTTCACAAAGATGATAGAGATCCTTAAAGAGGAAATGAATAGAGACCTTAAAGAAAGCCAAGAAAAGAAAAATAAAAGAGTGAAAAAATTAATAAAACTCTTCAAGATCTGAAAATGGAAATGGAAGTAATAAAGAAAAACAAACTGAGGGAATCATGGAGATGGAAAGTCTAGATAAGCAAACAGGAACTAAATATCCAAGCATCACCCACAGAACACAAAAAATGGTACACAGAGACTTATGCACTAAAGATATATTATATGAAGTTGATATGTTTGTCAAAGAAAATATTAAAACTTAAATATTCCCAAAACAAAACACCCAGGAAATCTGGGACATTATAAAAAGATCAAACCTGTAAATAATAGGAAGGAGGAGAAGAATCCTAGCTCAATGGCTGAAAAATATTTTTAACAAAACCATGAAAAAACATTTTCTTAACTTTAAGAAGAAGATGCCTATAAAAATACAAAAAAAATTACAGAATACTGAACAATAGGACCAGAGAAGAAATTTCTCCTGTGACATAATAATCAAAACAATAAACATGCAGGATGAAAAGAATATTAAAGCCTCAATTGAAAAGGGATAAGTAACATATAAAGGCATACTTATTATAATTACACCAAATTCTCAGTGGACACACTAAAAGCCAAAAGACCTGGAAAGATGATTTGCACATTCAAGAGATGACAGATGCCAATCCTGTCTATACCCAACCAACTATTATATTATACCTAGCAAAACTTTTAATCATCATAGATGGAGAGAATATGATATTCCATGACAAAATCAAGTTTAAGCAATATCTATCCACAAATTGAGGCCTACAGAAGTCACTAAAAGGAAAATGCCAAACCAAGAAAGTAAAGAACACCCATGATAACAAAAGAAATAAATGGGCTCATGGCAGCAAAACCAAAAGAAGGGAAATACACACACATACACACCAGGAACTAACAATCATTTGTCATCAATATCGCTCCATATTTATTCAACATAGTGCTTGAAGTTATAGCTGAAGCAATAAGACAACTGAAGGAGATCAAAGGAATTCAAATTGGAAAACAAGAAGACAAAGTATCTTTAATCACAGATGAAATGATAGCGACCCCAAAAATTCCACCATGGAAATCCTGCAGGTGACAAACTCCTTGAGAAAAATGGATGCACAAAATTAATAAAACAAAACAAAAACACTAAAAAAAACCCCAATAACAAAAACAAGCCCCCCCCCCCAAAAAAACAGTTGCCCTTGTATATACTGTCCAAACATCATCAAAAGAATGATGCATCATGAACAATGCCTTGGGTAACTGTGAGAGATTCTCTGGGAAAAAAAGCAGGGGGTCTTTTACCTAGGTGCATTTTATTTTCTGGATTATTTTAAAACATGATTTCATGCCTCCTGTGTTAAATATTTATATTCAATTAATAAGACCTATTTATTCTTGTTGGATATCAAAACATAGCTAGAGAACCCAATCTGGTCAGTGTAACTTGCATTTGGAAATGGCTTTCTGACTTGTTTTTGTGCTTCCTCAGATCTCATGTATATATTATACACCAGGCAATTGTGTTTAAATTAGTCTGTCCTGAAAAAGTTCTGGGAAAGTATTGTTTGCCCATATTTAGTATGTGATTATGCATGTTTATTTACATTTTTCTGAACTCAAACCACCTTACTTAGATGACTGCTTTCTTTGTTACATTTGTATATAAAAGTACACTAAAATGGAAGTAAGTTTGTCAGCAGCATTAGACTGTAGTATACCACATTATTTCAGCTCTCAGGTCTCAGATACAGCAGACAAGATGTATAGGTCATGGAAAGTCTACATATGAAAATGGCAAAGAGGCTGAGAAAGAAATCAGAGAAACAACACCCTTCACAATAGCCACAAATAATATCAATTATCTTGGTATAATCTAACCATGCAACTAAAAGACCTGTGTGACAATAATTTTAAGTCTTGAAAGAAATAAACTTAAATAGGTCTTAGAAGATGGAAAAGATCTCTCATGCTTATGGATCAGTACAATTACCATAATAAAAATTACCACCTCACTGTTGGGGTAGTGTTAAGCATTCTAAATGTTAATTAATTGGTCCTGCTTGCTGTCTGTTACTTTCATTGACTCTGATTGGTTAGATAAAATGCCGAGGCCTGAGATTGGGTAAAGACAGAAAAAGGTGGAACTTCCTGAGATTAGAACAGGAAGCCTGTGCTTTAGACAGAGGATTAAAGCATTCCAGCCAGCAGCAGGAAGAAGGAGGCACACACCATGGGCTAGAAAAAAAGAACCTCATTCCACATGGCAAGGAACATCGGCATATCGTGGACAATAGCAGTCGAAGGGGACGTATGTATATATGGGGTCATATTTGGGTAATAGAATTAAGAGCTAGCTTAGATGGGCCAGGATTGTACAACTCAGGCCAAGGCTTATTAAAATACATCCTGTGTCTCTGTGTGCACATTTATAATGTCTGGATAAGAATTAACTGCCACCAAACCAATTAAATATGATATAAATACTGGGTAAATAATTTAATTAGCCATATTTCTTTTTACATCTCACCAAAAGCAGTCAAAATTCCAACACAATTCATTACAGAGAGTGAAGGAACACTATTCAACTTCACCTGAAAAAAACAAACAAACAAACAAACCCCCCCCAGAAAACAAAGATAGTTAAAATAAACCTATATAATAGAAAATCTTCCAGAGGTATCACCATCCTTGATTTTAAGCTCTACTACTAAGCAACAGTAATAAAAAATGCATGGTATTGGTATAAAAAAGACAGGATGGTCAATTGAAGTGAATAAAAGACCCAGAAATAAAGTCACACACCTTTGGACACTGGATTGTTAACAAAGAAGTCAAACTTATACAATAGAAAAAAGAGTCTTCAACAAATAGTGTTGGTCTAGATGGATGTCTGCATGTAGAAGAATGCAAATAGATTCATATCTATCATCCTGTATAAAATTTAAGTCCAAGTAGATCAATGATCTCAACATAAAACCAGATATATTAAACCTGATAGAAGAGAAAGTGAGGAATAGCCTTTATATGCGTTGGCACAGGAGACAACTTCCTGAATAGGAAACTAATATCTTAGGTACTAAGATCAACAAGTAATAAATGGAACGTCCTGAAACTGAAAAGCGTAGGTAAATAAAAGGACATTGTCAAAACAAAATGGCAGTCTATAGAACAGGAAAAGATCTTCACCAACCCCACAACCATCAGAGGGCTGACATACAAAATATATAAAGAACCTAAGAAACTGGACACCAACAAACCAAATAACTCAACTTAAAAATGGGATAAACAGAGGCAGGACAAGATGGCGGCAGTTGGCAGGGACACATTTTGAGCTTGGGAAAATAGCTACAACATCACAGAAATATAAACTAGCTGAGCAACAACCTGAGAAGTGTGAACCTGCAGGGCCACATCTGGTGAAGCCAGGGACTAGTGAGAGTCCCTCAGCGGGACTCTTAGACATTAGGGGAAACAGACATACCAGCTGAAGAAACCCTGGGCACGGCCTGAACCCAGGCTGAGGGGCACAGTGCAGAGGTGGCGGATACTGCCACAGAACTGGGCACGAGCCACTCAAATACTGAGCAAGTGGCTCCAAACCCCTGACGGGGATACTCATCAGCCTTCAGAGCACCCAGCTTCCATGCTGGCATTCAAGCACCAAAAAAAAAAAAAAAAAAAAAGGAGCAGCAGAGAGCCATGGGAATAAGTATATTCTCGGAGGAACCATTATGGCGCAATCCACAGTACATTTTAAGCTACAGGAGAACTGTGGAACCACCTTGATTTAACTCCAGTAGCAGGGCAATTTGGGAGACCCAAGCATATCTGGGCTTACCCAGAAAGGTGTTGGACATACAGGTACCTCTACTGGATATATAGTCACGTGGAAGAACATTGCACCCAGACAGGGCAAAGGCCTGCTCTTCCTGCACCAGTGCATGGGTCCGATGACTTCAGGGCCTTGGCAAGCAGCCCTAACCACCAGATAGAGGTATCTCCCAGCTTCCTGAGCACCCAGCTCCCACACGATTGCCGCAGCACCCAAGGGAGAGAAGTGGTGCCACTGAAACGGTAAGATCGTAGCTAGCGGGAAGAAAAGGATAGTTCCACAATTTAAAAGGCTGTGGAACTCCACTGAGCCAAGCGGACAGGGTATGGTGTTCATATTGGAGCCGGTACACCTTGCCCTTTTTCAGTGGGATACCCTGTCTTCAGCATATACAACCCCAGCACAGGAGCAGCGAGTTTTTGGCCTTTGTGCACCACTTGAGTGATTCAGAACACAAGGGCTTACTGCTGAGGGCTGAGAGGTACAGAGGTGCCCTGCTGATGACCTAGATGAAGCCATCAGGGGGGACCATGATCACAGACCTGACACTCTGACCAGATACAGGAGTGCTAGGAGATCTGCTGCTCTAACTATAATCTGTGGCCTTCCAAGCCCCATGGATATCACCAGGAAGACCTTCTAGAACTGAAATCTCTGCAAGCTGCAATAGCGCATCCCAACCAAACCCGTCCTCAGTTCCCAGTTGGGACACAATGGGAAGGTATGACCTTCGGGGCCCAACTGAGACACAGCACCCTTTTCAAGACCTCACCCAGCCTGTGTTGAGCTACAGACCACCAAGATAATACGGACTGTACACCAAAGCTCCCTTCTTGGTACCAGGTCCAGAAGACATCAGGAACAATCAGCTAACGACAATCAGATGGCCAAAGGTCAGTGACAGTACAAAACTGACAAAAATCAGGGAAATATGACTCCAACAAAATTCAGCAAGGTGAAGATAGCAAGCCTTGAAATTCCCACCACAGCTGAAACACATAAAAATGATGACATAGGCATACTTAGGAAAATGATAGAGTAATTACAAGAAGAAATTAAGCCCCTGAAAGAATATAAAGAATCCTCAATCTTTCATTTTACAAATGAAAGAAATGGAGAATACCTTTAGATACCACCAAGCCAACTCAGCCCAACATGAATGGGAAAGAGACAAGGCAATGAAAGAGTTGAAAAATGTGCAGACAAAAAAAAATCAACAACAACAACAACAAAAAAAAACAAAACAACAACAAAAAAACAAGCAAATTGGAGCAGGAAATATGTATAATTTTTCAAGACTTGAAATTGGAAGTGGAAGAAATGAAGAAAACACAAGCAGAGACAATCCTGGAGGTGGAAAATCAAGGGAAGAGAACAGAATCTATAGACATGAGTATCAAAATTAAGATATAAGAGATGGAAGACAGAATTTCGGGTGTGAAAGATTCGATTGAAGAAATCAGTACAACAACCAAAGAAAATGAGAAGTGTAAAAAAGTTCTCACCCATAATATCCAAGAAATCAAGGACTCAATGAAAGATGGAACCTAAGAATTATAGGCATAAAGAAAAGAGAAGACGCCCCACTCCAATGTCCAGGAAACATCTTCAACAAAATCATAGAAGAAAACTTTCCAAACTTAAAGAAATTGATGCTGGTAAAATTACAAGAGGGATACAGAACACAGAACAGATTAGACCATAAAAGAAATTCCTTTTGCCACATAATATTTGAAACTCCAAATCTACAGAACAAAGAAAGAATACTAAAAGCTGTAAGCTAAAAAGGTCAAGTAACATATAATGGCAGACCCATCAGAATTACACCTGACTTCTCCTCAGAAACTTTTAAAACCAGAAAGGCCTGGGCAGACATCCTTATAGAGAACATAGGTATCAGACCAGATTACTATACCCAGCAAAACTCTCTATCAACATAGATGGAGAAAACAGGAAGCAAGCTGGAGTAGCCATCCTAACATCAAATAAAATAGAGTTTCAACTGAAGTTAATCAAAAAAGATAGGGAAGTGCACTATGTAGAGAGCTGCGATGTGCCGCGCCCTAAAGATGGAGCCGGTCTCCGCCTTCCACCAGCCCGACGGTGAGCGCTCTCGATGATAAGCAAGTTCATATTTGGCAAAGACCGCTGATCTGGCTTGCTTCCGCATACGTGGGCCTCTAAGATAGCACTACGTGGCTTTACTTGATTGACTGTTCATTTAGTATTTAGCCTGTGGGTTGGGTCTGCCCGGGCATTCATTCGGAATTCAGAAGACTGTTTTCAAGGGACATGAGTAAACTGCTGGAGAAGAGCTTTTGTGAGTTGCGTCATCCTTGCTGGTCGAGGGGGATGCGACAAAGTGGTGGCCCGTACGGGGAACCAGAAAAGACTCAGAACTCCTGCAGTCAGGTGCAGCGCTGGTAAGTTCCTGGGATAAATCAGGACAATAAAGTTTCATGGAGATAGCGAACACAAAGTAAAGATTCGCGGATAATAGCGAACATACGGTAAAGATTCGCAGAGATAGTGAACACAAAGTAAAGATTTGCGGATAATAGCGAACATACGGTAAAGATTCGCAGAGATAGCGAAGAAAAGGTAAAGTTTCGCAGGGAAGCAGCGAACCAAAAGTAAATTTTTAAACATCGGATTGTCTGAGTCACACCCAATTTTTCTGGCTCTTCAGGAGCTACTTTTAGCTAGGAATTTGAAGATTAAGAAGTCTACCTTAGAAAGATTTTTGAATGAATGTGATTCTGTGGCTCCGTGGTTTGCGGTGTCCGGGAATCTTACGGTATCTTGCTGGGACAAATTAGGCAGGGACTTGGATTTTGCTTGGGAGCAAGGGACTCTGAAGCATGGAGTAAGACCGATTTGGAAAATGGTGAGGAGTTGTTTAGAAGATCAGAGGTGTTGTAATGCAATCAAAGAGGGAGAATCAGCCTTGGAACTGCTACAAGGGGAAAGATCTGAGCAGGTAGACAGTGAAAAGGAAAGTAACAAAGGCGAAAGATTTGAGCAGGCAGACAGTGAAAAGGGAGGCAAAAAGAAAGTTCCTCTCTATCCCGATCTTACAGATTTTATAGATTTTAGAGATTTGGAGGACTCAGAGAGCACAGATTCTGAAGGAGAGCTACACGCTCTAATAGAACAGTTGGAGAGGACTGTTATTAGAAAAAAGGAAAAGAAAAAGGTAAAAGAAAAGGGCATGTCGGCGGCAGTCGGTGTGGGTGGAGCTGTTGCTATAGCGCCTGACACATCAGCGGCAGTCGGAGTGGGTGGAGTCGTTGCTACAGCGCCTTCAGCCACGCTGGCGGCAGCTGGTGTAAACAAAGCCGTTGCCATGGCGCCTTCGACTCCTCCTCCATATCCAGAAGCCACTCAGATAGATCAGCCAGTTCAGTCCCTGAAAGTAGGGAGATCTTTCTGCCCAGGGATGTGGACACAAGTAAGAACAGAATTACAGTTTGCCTATCCGGTATACCAAGACCCACAAGGGAACAGGTACGAGGAACCACTTGATTTTAAGGTGGTTAAATCTCTTGCAGAGTCGGTTCGTACCTATGGTACTACCGCTTCTTTTACAATGGCTCAAGTGGAAGCATTAAGCAGACATTGTATGACTCCGAGTGATTGGAGTGGCCTGGTCCGTGCCTGCTTAAGTCCAGGGCAATACTTAGACTGGAAAGCTTTCTTGATTGAGTATTCCACTGAGCAAGCAGCCAATAATCAGAGAGATAGAAATCCAGCCTGGGATAAATATATGCTGCTTGGGCAGGGGAGATTTGCCAACCAGCAGATAGGATATCCTATTCAGATTTATGAGCAAATAAAAAAGATAGCTATCAAGGCTTGGAGATCTCTTCCTAATAAAGGGGAGGTGAGTGGGAACTTAACTAAGATTCTACAGGGCCCCATGGAGCCCTTTTCAGATTTTGTAGCACGAATGGTGGAAGCAGCAGGTAAGATTTTTGGTGACCCGGATGCTGCTTTGCCACTAATAAAACAGTTGGTCTATGAGCAGTGTACTAAAGAGTGTAGAGCCGCTATCACCCCTTATAAGAACAAAGGCCTAGAAGCCTGGATGAAAGTGTGTAGAGAGCTTGGAGGGCCGTTAACTAATGCTGGTCTTGCTGCTGCAGTAATACAGTTGGCCAGAAAAGGTGGAGGAAGTTCAGGAGTTTGTTTTAAGTTCGGCAAGATGGGACATTTTAAAAGACAGTGCCCCAGGGGAAGGAGTACAGAAAGTACAGGAAGTGTACAACGCCCCAGGCAGCTGGGGTTATGCCCAAAATGTAAAAAAGGGAACCATTGGGCTAATGAATGCTGTTCAGTGATAGACATCCATGGCCAGCCTTTAACTCAAGGTTATGGTGGTGCTCGTCCATAAAACGGACAGCGGGGCCCACGACCTCAGGGCCCACAAATATATGGGGCAGTAGAGAATCAGGACAAAGAACAGAATCAAGAGAGATGGCCAACCCTCCGCCATCCGAGAGACCGCGGAGAGCCACTGCAGGCTCAGCAGGATTGGACCTCTGCTCCACCACCAGACTCGTATTAACACCCCAAATGGGGGTCCAGTTAATTGAAACAGATTTTAAAGGACCCCTTGAACCTGGTACAGTTGGTTTGTTGTTGGGGAGGTCATCATCAGCCTTGAGAGGACTTATTGTCCATCCTGGAGTTATAGATCCAGATTATACAGGAGTGGTTAAGATCATGGTAGCCTCCCCCCGTGGTATAACGGCTATCTCTCCTGCAGATAGAATTGCTCAATTGTTATGTTGCCGAGCTTACATGACCACTATGCAGCAAAGGATAGAGAGAGAGGAAAAGATGGTTTTGGGTCCACGGGCACGGATTTGACTTTTCTCTCCCTGGATTTGGACCAACGCCCTGTCTTGGAGTTAAAAGTTGATGGTAAAAAGATCCTGGGCCTTTTGGATACTGGGGCTGATAGGAGTATCATAGCAAAGAAAGACTGGCCTTCAGGTTGGCCCGTACAAGCCTCTTCTCAAACACTTCAAGGCCTGGGTTATGCTAAGACTCCAGATATGAGTACAAGGTTATTAAAGTGGCAGGACCAAGAAAACCACTCAGGAGAAATGCAGCCATATGTACTTGAGCTCCCTATCTCCCTTTGGGGAAGAGACCTTTTAAAGGATATGGGATTTAAATTGAGTAATGACTATTCTGATTCAGCCCAACGTATGATGCAAGATATGGGATATGCTCCAGGCTTTGGAATAGGAAAATATTTGCAAGGACGAAAGAGTCCCATATCTATGCAGCAAAGACAAAAGAAACAGGGCCTGGGTTTTTCCTAGGGGCCACTGAGGAGGGCATTCCCATAACTTGGAAGACGGAGGATCCAGTATGGGTTCCTCAGTGGCCACTTTCCTCTGTAAAATTGAATGCAGCCAAAGATTTGGTGGATGAACAGATGTCTTTAAAGCATATAAAACCATCTGTATCTCCCTGGAATACACCTATTTTTGTCGTTAAAAAGAAATCTGGAAAATGGAGATTATTGCATGACCTGCGTGCCATAAATCAACAAATGCAGATCATGGGCCCAGTACAATGCGGCTTGCCGCTTTTATCATCTTTGCCAGCCTCATGGCCCATTATATTTATAGATATAAGAGATTGTTTTTTCTCCATCCCTTTGTGTGCCAAAGATAGTGAGAGATTTGCATTTACTGTTCCATCCTGTAACCATGAGGAACCTGATCAGAGGTTTGAGTGGGTAGTATTACCCCAGGGCATGGCAAACAGCCCCACTATGTGCCAACTATATGTGGGGGAAGCCATTGCTCCCTTGAGAAAGAATTTTCCAGATTTGAGATGTGTTCATTATATGGATGATATCTTACTGGCAGCTAAGAGTGAACAAACGTTAGATCGGGCCTATGAAGAATTAGTTCAATTATTAAAAAAGAAAAGGTTGTTTATTGCTCCTGATAAGGTTCAAAAGGAAAATGTGGTTGATTATTTAGGAGCGAAGGTTGGACCTGAAAAGATAATACCTCAAAAGATTGAGATAAGAAAAGATAATTTAAAGACTTTAAATGATTTTCAAAGGTTGTTAGGAGATATCAATTGGGTAAGAGGCTATTTAAAGCTACCAAATTATGAAATAAGACCCCTATATGATATTTTGAAAGGTGATTCAGCACTTAATTCTCCTAGGCAATTAACAGTAGAAGCAAGAAAAGCTTTATGTAAAGTGGAAGAAAGGTTGCAGAGTGCCTTCCTAAAGAGATGGCAGGAAGGACAGCCCATTGCATTGTGAATATTTGCCACCTATGGTCAACCTACAGGATTGTTATGGCAGGACGGACCATTATTATGGACCTATTCAAAGATTTCTCCGAAAAAATCCATAGAACATTATCCCACTGCACTTGCTGCTTTAGCCTTGAATGGTATCCAACAATGCTTGCAGTCTTTTGAAGTTGCTCCTGCCAGTATAATAGTGCCCTATTCCAGTTATCAAATTAAGATTTTGTGTGGCACTGTAGATGACTGGGCAATATTGCAATGTAGCTTTGAAGGAGTGATTGATAACCATTATCCTAAACATCCATTGCTATCATTTTTTAAGGAGCACCCAGTGATATTCCCTAAGGTTACTTCAGCAGTACCACTTCAAGGGTCACCAAATGTGTTTACTGATGGCTCAAAGACAGGCTGTGGAGCCTATTTGATAGAAAGACAAGAGCCCGTGTTATGTCAATTTCAACCAGGCTCCCCCCAAGTAGTAGAGTTGAAAATAGTAATTGAGGTGTTTAAAAGATGTCAATTTGCATTCAATTTGATTTCAGATTCAGTCTATGTGGTCAACGCAGTGAAAGTATTAGAATTAGCAGGTCCTATTAAGAATAGTAGTACTGTATGTGCCTTATTACAAGAGTTACAAGTTTTAATCTGGCAGAGAAAAAGGTGTTTTTATATTCAACATATCAGAGCACATACAGGATTACCTGGATCATTAAGTGAGGGTAATAATAAAGTTGATCAATGGACCAGGATGGAATGCATTTTTTGGAGCTCATTCCTGGATCAAGCCAGACAGTTTCACCAATTATTTCATGTAAATGCAAAAACTCTACAGCAGAAATTCCATTTGTCTAGAGCAGATGCTAGACAAGTAGTTTTGGACTGTCCTCAGTGTGTGATTCATCATCATCCTCCCAGTGTGGGAGTGAACCCTAGAGGGTTGTTGCCACTCAAAATCTGGCAAACGGACGTTACCCACATTTCAGAGTTTGGAACCTTAAAATATATTCATGTATCTGTGGATACCTGCTCAGGTATCATACATGCTACACCTATGAGTGGAGAAAAGGCTCACAATGTCATAGGACATTGCTTAGAAGCCTGGGCTGCATGGGGAAAACCACAGCAGCTGAAAACGGACAATGGACCAGCCTATACGGCTCAGTCCTTTGTCTCCTTCTGCAACCAGATGGAGGTACAGCTTAATCACGGATTACCATACAATCCTCAAGGACAAGGAATTGTGGAGCGTGCTCATCGCACCTTGAAAGAATGCTTGCAAAAACAAAAAGGGGGAATAGGCCAAGGCCGTACCCCCAAGGAGAGAATATCTTTAGCCTTATTTACTTTAAATTTTTTCAATTTGGATGCTCAAGGCCGCTCAGCAGCGGACAGACATCAGGATTCCCATGGTTCACCTAAAAGCATGGTGAAGTGGAAGGATATTTTGACAGGCTCTTGGCGGGGGCCTGACCCCGTGCTAACATGTGTGAGAGGGTCTGTTTGTGTTTTTCCTCAGGATCAACAAGATCCAGTGTGGGTGCCTGAATGCCTTGTGAGAAAGATTCGTCATGAAGACCTTCCTAAGGATCCTGGTGATAGTAGCAGTGAGTATGTCAGGAGCGCAGAGCAGTTTGGGTTCAACAAGATTATTTTTCCTTTAGCCCCATGATTAGTAATATAGTGAATAAGTCTTGTACAGGAGTGCTTGATATATCTACTAGGGATCCTCAGCAGACTGCCACCAATCCTTTTGATTTGTGGCTTTTGTGTGGAGTAAATGGAAGTTGCATGGACTTGGGACCTGTCATTATGCTTGGGGGAGGAATTTATCAAAGAGTTAATTTTTCCCTAGGATCCGCTACCAATCTGGATTTCTCTAGCGGTAGTGGCTCTGCTACTTGGAATTCTTTGTTTCATTCTTACCGCAACAAGAACTTTTCAGCTTCGCCAGTATGTCTCTGGCCTCCTTTTCTGTGGATTGTAAGTAATGGGAGTGCATCCTTGGGTGAAGAAAAGTTAGTATGCACTCCGGGCACATGTTTTTATGCCCTATGCTGGAATGCCACAGCCTTTCCTGTGGCTGTGGTGACTAGAATGCCTCGATATGTACCAGTTCCTGTAGAGGCTCCTAATACCATGATGCTATTCAGGTTTAAAAGAGATTTTGGCATCACTGCAGCTATTGTTACTGCTATCACTGTTGCTGCTGTGGGAGCTACTGCCTCAGCTATTGCCTTGTCTAGTTCTATACAGACTGCCAATGCCCTGAATAACATTTCAGCCACTGTGGCACAGGCATTGGATACTCAGACCTCTATGAATTCTCATCTCAAAGGAGGTCTTATGATAGTTAATCAACGCATAGATTTAATACAAGAACATATTGATTCTCTTGGCAACTAGCACAATTGGGGTGTGAGTGGAAATTGCAAGGTTTGTGTATTACTTCCGTACAATATCAAAATTATACAAAGGCTGCTAATTTGTCTAGACAATTGTCAAAGTTCTTCTTATAGGACTGGTCGGCTGAATTTGAAAATTTGATGAGAGAGCTGAGAGCGACAATCATCCACATCAACTCCACTCGGGTGGATCTGAGCCTGGCTACTGGCTTGACTTCATGGATACAGACGGCTATGGATCATCTTAAGGAGTGGGCGGGCGTAGGCTCTTTGGCGATACTAATGATACTAGCCTCTCTGGTTTGCCTATGGTGCATCTACAAAATGAGAGCCACACAAAAGCGTAATGCAGCCATGATTATACAAGCCCTTGTCGCCATTGAGGCGGGCCAGTCCCCTCAGGCATGGCTCGCTGCCGTGAAGTAAATCTTCACCAAGCATAGTCCCTGCCCACTGAGGTATTCGTTCCACGGATATCAGGGTCTGGCAAGTCAGTGACGGAGTTGACGGGTAAGTCTCGGCCACCTAAGACAGGGCAGTCCCAAGTGGGGAGGCTGACCCAGAGACAGGTAAGAGTTTGAGCACCACCCTCCTACAGGCTCAGGCCCACCGTGAGATCCCCAGATAGAGGGATTACGAAGCCTTTCCAGGGACTTTTACCAACTTTAGAAAAAATAAAAAGGGGGAACTGTAGAGAGCTGCGATGTGCCGCGCCCTAAAGATGGAGCCGGTCTCTGCCTTCCTCCAGCCCGACGGTGAGCGCTCTCGATGATAAGCAAGTTCATATTTGGCACAGACCGCTGATCTGGCTTGCTTCCGCCTACGTGGGCCTCTAAGATAGCACTACGTGGCTTTACTTGATTGACTGTTCATTTAGTATTTAGCCTGTGGGTTGGGTCTGCCCGGGCATTCATTCGGAATTCAGAAGACTGTTTTCAAGGGACCTGAATAAACTGCTGGAGAAGAGCTTTTGTGAGTTGCATCATCCTTGCTGGTCGAGGGGGATGCGACAGCACTACATACTTGATAAAGAAAAAATTAATCAAGATGACATCTCAATACTGAATATGCATGCCCCAAATACAAGGACACCCACATTTGTAAAAGAAACTCTTGTAAGCTTAAACCACACATTGATGCCCACACATTAGTAGAGGAGGACTTCAACACCACACTCACAATATTGGACAGGTCATCAAGACAGAAACCAAACAGAGAAATAATGAGCCTAACAGAGGTCATGAATCAAATGGACCTAACAGATATCTACAGAACGTTTCACCCAAACACAAAAGAATACACCTTCTTCTCAGCACTGCATGGAACCTTTCCAAAATAGATATAGTAGGTCACAAAGCAAGCCTCAATAGATAAAACAAAATTGAAAAAAAAAAAACCCTTGTATCTTATCAGACCACCGTGAAATAAAGCTGGACTTCAACAACAACAGAAATAACAGAAAGCCCACACATTCATGGAAACTGAACAACTTTCTACTCAATAACTACTGGGTCAGGGAAGAAATAAAGAAGGGCATCAAAGACTTCTTAAAATCCAACAAAAATGAAGGCACGCCATACATAAACCTATGGAACACAATGAAAGCAGTGCTATGAGGAAAGTTCATAGCACTAACTGCCTTTAAAAATAAAATTGTGACAGCAAATTAACAGCAGAACTGGAAGAACTAGAAAAAAAAAAAAGGAGAAGAAGCAAACACTCCCAAGAGGAGCAGAAGGCAGGAAATCATCAAACTTAGGACTGAAATTAGCAACTTAGAAACAAAAAAGCACAATAAAAAGAATCAACAAAACCAAGACTTGGTTCTTTGAGAAAATCAACAAAATAGACAAACCCTTAGCCAATTAACTAAAAGGCAGAGATAAAATATCCAAATAAACAAAATCAGAAAAGAAGAGGAAGAAATAACAAAAGATATTGAGGAAATCCAGAGAATCTTTAGGTCATACTTAAAAAATCTGTACTCCACAAAATTTGAAATCCTAAGTAAAATGGACAATTTTCTTGATGGATTTCACATACTAAAGTTAAATCAAGATCAGGTTAACCGATTAAACAGTCCTATAACCCCTAAGGAAATAGAAACAGTAACTAAAAGTCTCCCAACCAAAAAATCCCCAGGGCCAGATAGTTTCTGTGCAGACTTCTACCAGACCTTCAAAGAAGAGCTAATACCAATACTCTTCAAACTTTTCCACAAAATAGAAACAGAAGTAACACTTACAAACTCATTCTATGAGGCCACAGTCACCCTGATACCTAAACCACACAAAGACCCAACAAAGAAAGAGAACTTCAAACCAATTTCCCTCATGAACATAACTGCAAAAATAATAAAATACTGGCAAAACGAATCCAAGAACACATTAAAAGTATCATACACCATGATCATGTAGGCTTTATCCCAGGAATGGAGGGGAGGTTCAACATACAAAAATCCATCAACACATAAACAAGCTGAAAGAAAAAAAAACACATGATCATCTCGCTAGAGGTTGAAAAAGCATTTGACAAAATCTAACACTCCTTCTTTCTGAAAGTCCTAGAGGGAGCTGGCATACGAAGACCTAGAAATAATAAAGGCAATGTACAGCAAGCCAGTAACCATCATCAAATTAAATGGAGAGAAATTTGAAGCATTTCCTATAAACTCAGGGACAAGACAGGATGCCCACTCTCCCCATATGTCTTCAACATAGTACTTGAAGTCCTAGCTAGAGCAATAAGATAACCAAAGGAAATCAAGGGGATACAAAATTGAAAGGAAGAAGTCAAATAACTGGTATTTGCAGATGATATGATAGTATACATAAGTGACACCAAAAATTGGACCAGAGAACTCCTACAACTGATAAACACCTTCAGCATCGTGGATGGAGAGAAAATTAATTTAAAAAAATCAGAAGCCCTTCTCTATACAAAAGATAAATGGGTTGAGAAAGAAATTAGGGAAACAAGCCAGGCAGTGGTGGCACACACCTTTAATCTCAGCACTTGGGAGGCAGAGGCAGGTGAATCATTATGAGTTCGAGGCCAGCCTGGCCTACAAAGTGAGTCCAGGACAGCGAGAGCTGTTATACAGAGAAACCCTGTCTCAAAAACAAACAAACAAACAAACAAACAACAACAACAACAACAAAAGAAATTAAGGAAACAACACCTTTCACAATAGTCTCAAACAATATAAAATCCCTGGGGGTAACTCTAACTAAGCAAGTGAAAGACCCTGTATGACAAGAATTTCAAGTCTTTGAAGAACGAAATTGAAGAGGATCTCAGAAGATGGAAAGATCTCCCATGTTCATGGATAGGTAAAATCAACATAATAAAAATGGCCATCCTGACAAAAGCAATATACAGATTCAATGCAATTCCCATCAAATTACCAACTATATCTCTACAGACCTGGAAAAAATAAGTCTTAACTTCATATGAAATAACAAAAAAACCAGAGTAGCTAAATCAATCCTGTACAATAACAAAACATCTGGAGGTATCACCATCCCAGATTTCAAGCTATACTACAGAGAAATAGTAATAAAAACAGCAGGGTACTGGTATAGAAAAAGATCAGTTGATCAATGGAATTGAATTGAAGAACCAGAAATCAACCCACACACATAAGTTCACTTACTCTTCGACAAAGAAGCCAAGCGTACAATGGAAAAACGACAGCATCTTCAACAAATGGTGCTGGTCTAACTGAATGTTGACATGTAAAAGAATGAAATTAGACCCATGCTTATCACCTTGCCCAAAACTTAAATCCAAGTAGATCGAAGACCTTAACATAAAATCGGACATACTAATTCCAATAGAAGACAAAGTGGGAAAAAGCCTTGAACTCATTGGCACAGGTGACAACTTCCTGAACAGAACAATCAATAAATGGGACCACATGAAAAGCTTCTGTAAAGGAAAGGACACTCTCATTTCAACAAAACAACAACCTACAAATCGGGAAAAGGTCTTTACCAACCCCACATCTGACAGAGGGCTAATATCCAAAATTTACAAAGAACTCAAGAAATTAAACACCAAGAAACCAAATAACCCAATCAAAAAATGGGAAACATAGCTAAACCAAGAATTCACAAAAGAGGAATCTCTAATTGCCATGAGACACTTGAAGAAATGGTCAACATCCTTAATCATCAGAGAAATGCAACTCAAGATGACTCTGAGATTCCATCACACACCTGTCAGAATGGCTAAGATAAAAAACTTTAATGACAGCATATGCTAACAAGGTTGTGAAGAAAGGGCGACACTCCTCCATTACTGGTGGGTGGGAGTGCAAACTTGTAGAATCATTATGGAAATCAGTCTGGCTATATCTTAGAAAACTTGGAATCAATCTACCTCAAGATACAGCCATACCACTTCTGGGTAAACATCCAAATAATTCCTCACCAAACTACAAGGACATTTCTCCATCTATGTTCATAGCAGGCTTATTTGTAATAGCTAGAAACTGGAAACAACCCAGATGTCCCTCAACAGAAGAATGGATAAAAAGACTGTGGTACAGCTACACAATGGAATATTACTCAGCTATCAGAAACAACAAAATCATGCAATTTGCAGCCAGATGGATGGAATTAGAAAAGCTCATCCTGATTGAGCTAACCCAGAAAGATGCACATGGCATCTATTCACTTATAATTAGATTTTAGCCATATAGTGCAGGATAAGTATTCTACAACCAACAGACCGAAAGGAGCAGGAACATAGATTTTGTTCCCTGTTGATGAGAAACTTTGCCCTAGTGGTGCTTCCATGTAGGCCCCCAGTATATGAGGACGCTCTTGACCCAAACTAGGGTGGGGGACTGATATGTGGGGACCCCCTACTCTGGAGGAGTAGGATGGTGGAGGTGGACTGGGAGGGGTGGATGGAGGCACTGTGATGGAGATGTGGCTTGAAATAATGAATAAATATTAAAAAAGAAACAGTTAATAAACAAAAAATATGATAAACATTTAAACGGATATTTCTCAACAGAGGAATCTCTCATGGCTTGGAAGCACTTAAAAAAATGTTCAACCTCCTTACCCATCAGGAAAATGCAAATCAAAATGACTGAGATACCATATTTTACCTATCAGAATGTTTAAGATCAAAAAGTAGAGCAACAGCTCATGCTGGAAAGGATGTGAAGCTAGGTGAACACTCATTCAATGCTGGTGGGAGTGCAAACTTGTACAGTCACTCTGCAAATCAATTTGGTAGCTTTTCAGAAAATTGGTAATATGTCTACCTCAAGACCCAGCTGTATCACTCCTGGGCATATACTCAATGGATGCTCTACCATACCACAAAGACGTGTGCTCAACTGTATTTATAACAGCTTTATTCAAAATAGCCAGAAACTGGAAACAACTTAGATGTCTCTCAACTGAAGAATGGATTAAAAAATGTGATAAATTTACACAACTGAGTATTACGCAGCCATTAAAAACAATGACATCATGAAATTTGCCAGCAAATGGATGGAACTAGAAAAGAATATCCTGAGTGAGGTCACCCAAACCCAGAAAAACAAACATGATATGTACTTACTTACACATTGATATTAGTAATAAAGTAAAGATAACCATATACTATGCTGTAATCCACAGACCCAAAGACACTAAGTCATAAGGAAGGCTCAGGGAGGGACACTTGAATCTAACTGAGAAGGGGAAATAAATTAGACATTGTGGGTAGATGCGCAGGGACTGGATAAGGGAGGGGGAGAGGAAGAGGCGGGATCAACTTGGAGGAGGGAGGGAGAGAGTACTGGGAAAGACACCTAGAATCTGGGACAAGATAGAGCCCTTACACAGTGAAAACTCCCAGGAATATATGAGGGGGACCATAGCTAAGACTCCTAGCAATGAGAGATATACAGCCTGAACTGGCAATCTCCTGTAATCAGAAAAGATTTCCATTTGAGAGACTGGGACACCAACCCAGCCACAAAACCTTCAACCTACAATTTGTTCCGTATACACGACGTACAGAGGTAAAGATTTAACAGAAATTGAGGGAATGGTCAACCAATGATTGTTCCAGGTTGAGACCCATGCTATGAGGGAACCCACCCTTGACACTGTTAATGATATTCTATCATTAACATGACCATAATGATAATCTAGCATAACCATACTCAAAGAAGCTTTACCAGCCACTGATGGAAAGAGATACAGAGACCTATATCCAAACAATCCTGTGGAAGAATAGGAGGAAGGATTATAAGAGCCAGGTGGGTCAAAGACATCACAAGAAAAGCTACAGATCAACTAACCTCGGCCCATAGGGACTCACAGAGACTGATCTGCCAACCACAGAGAATGCAAGGGATTGACCTAGGACCTCTGCACATGTTACAGTTGTATAGCTTAGTCTTCATGAGGTACTCCTAACAGCAGAAGCTGGAGCTGTCTTTGTCTCTGTTGCCTGTCTTTGGGACCTTACTCTAACCTGAGTAGAAGATGCACCTAGTCTTACTGCAACTTGATATGCCAAGGCTGGTAGATAGCACGGGAGGTCTCCCCTTTTCTAAAGAGGATGGGAGGAGGAGTGGATGGAGGAGGAAAAGGAGGTGGTGGGGGAGGATTGGGATGAGAGTAGGGAGGGGAAACTATAGTCAGGATGTAAATTAATTAACTAATTAAAATTATAAGAAATTAGTTATGTTAATGATCTCACATTTTACTGTTTTTTCATTGCACATACCCTGAAAACATTAGTGAAGATTAACTTGAAGATAGAGAAAAAAAATTTAAGCCTCAATGCTAAATGGCTACTGTGACTTTGTGTATATTGTGCACTGATTTCTGAACAACCTCTGCAGTGAGCTTTTACCTCTGGTATAAAGTTATTTGAATATTCACATTATTTACATTTACTTACTGTTAAAATGTCCTTATCATAAAACACACATTGAGATGAAGTAAAAAATAGTTAAATGTACTTCACTCACTTCCAAAATCCATCTACTGTATATAAATCCTTCTGAACAGTGCATACTATATCTGCTGAAGAGTGCTGACAGGTTCAGATGATATTGTATTATCTGTAGAGTCTATATAGAACTTTCCACACAAAGATCTCTTTTTAATGCGTGTACAGAAGCTGTATTTAATGACATATTATATCTACCTTACCCAAGGGATATGGAATCTGTAGCTCATCTGAACATTTCCTTTCAGAATATTAGACCATAAGATGAAAGCTCAATGAAGAGCCACATGAGAGACCATACCGCACATGTCAGGGGCTTCATCTGAGTTGTCTCCACAGTCATCTTCCCCATCACAAACCCAGAAGTGCAGCTTGCAAAGGGAATTATTGCACAGGAACTCATCAGCTCTGCATATACTTCCTCCTTCATTTTTAAGGAAAAGGAGAGTGAGAAAATTAGTAATGCCAGAGAGAGGTGTTCAGCATCCTCTATTTTTAATTGCTATTTCATTTTCTTATATTTCTTTCCGGAATAACCAGAAACGGGCAATTTCCAAACATTTATCTTTAACAAAAAGCTTATTCCTAATTATACAATTCAAAACATCTTTATATTATTGTCAAACATATCATGTTTTGTTTAGAGAATACCGAGAGATATCAGAAGAACATTTTTTTAAAAAATCTAAATCATCTTCAATTTAACACATTTGGTTATAGTTTAAAAGTTTATATTTTATTTCTTTAATGTTTATTTATTAATTCAAGCTACATCTCCATCACAGCCCCTTCCCTCCACCCCTCTGGTCCCACCCTCCCACCCTCTATTCTCTCCCACCTATCCTACTCCTCCAATGTGGGGTGCCTCCATATATCAGCATCCTTCAGTTCATCACTCACATGAGGGCTAAGAGCTTCCTCTTGCACTGCAGGCCTACCTGGCAGTTCACTAGAGTGAAGTGTCCCACTAACAAGTAACAAAGTCCATGTTCCTTTTCCTTTGGGTCTGTTTATTGTAGAATAGTTATCCTGTACTATATGGCTAAAATCCAATATAAGTCAATACATGCCATGTGTATCTTTCAGGGTCTGGGTTAGCTCATTCATGATGAGCTTTTCTAGTTTCATCCATTTTGTTGCACATTTCATGATTACCTTCTTTTTGATAGCTGAGTAGTATTCCATTATGTAAATGTACCACAGCTTTTTTATACATTCTTTGGTTGAAGGACATCTGGGTTGTTTCCAGTTTCTAGTTATTACAAATAAAGCTACTATGAACATACTTGAAGAGATATTTTTAAAGTATTAATTTATATCATCAAGTTCTGTTGGGCAACCAAAGGCAATGCCAATAACTTGTAGTTGGGGGTGGTTTTGCCACACCTATGATCAATAACTCAAGGAAAGGCATTTCATTCCTGGAGTTGAGCTTTTTATTTGGTAAAGTGGTAAAGTGTAGTTTCTTGGAGAAGCATTGTCCCTTATGTAGGGTAATATACATATACACATAAAATATGATTTTTATATAATATATTTCATATTATTTATATAATAATTAATTTGTACTGAATTTATTATGTATATATTAATGAAGTAGCTCTTCATATGACTTTTTAAAACATCCTTATTACTGTTGAAGACACCACATACTTTGGTCATAGGAATTGGAGAAATCAAGTTGATATTAACCATGAACCTGGGTAGTTTTACCAGTACCAAAATTTGCTTTGCAGTTGATTGTAGATGAAAAAACATATAAATCCACTCATCTTTAAAATATGCAGGTTATTTCAATGAATGGCATGCCAACATACATCCATGGGGCATAATAATTCCATGGACACTGTGAGGTAGGTCATCCACTGCTTTCTGATTGGATTTATTGCCAATTCTACAGAAAGAAGGTTAGTACTATAAGTCTGGCCAATAATCCATGGCTTGAGAGCTCACATTTTCCAAGGGTGAACCTACTACTATTATATTTACACACTGACATAGTATTGATTAGCCTATAAAGTCATTTCATTATCTCTAAACTTGTAGATTACTGCAGCTGTCAGACTTCACAGTGGAATTTCTTTGTGCAGTAGAGAGCAGAAAAGTCACAATTGGTCAAAGTATAGTAAGTAAGTAACTGTGGAGTCCTCAACCATAAATGAGACATCTATATCATACTATCTTCCCTCAAGGCTTACTGGCCAACTTGGAAGAGAGGGTAAGAATATTGTATAAATCCAAAGATAGTAAAAACAATGGTCAAAGCATGGTGATTGTAGTGGTCTTTGCTACTTTGTGGGTTCTCCTTTTTTTATCCTTTATCCCCCACCCTATTATCTAGGATAATAAAGGATAAACCCCTATCACTAGATAGTAGAGAACAAAGGATAGAGGGGTGAGAGAGATAGATCTCTGTGTCTAATTTCTTTGTTCTTGTTTCTTCTTTGAACACAACTACTAACAAACCCCAACCCACCCTCCTCAAAGACCAACAACTACCCACAATGCTTATCAGGGCTCTAGCATTTATATGTTCTCTGAAAAGTCCACAGAATTCCAAACAATCATAAAACCTATCTGCAGCTGTTAAAACCTTGACTCTATTAGAGCACTAGGAAAATTATAGTCAGCTGCTAGGGGCAGACTGAAAGAGCCACATATCCCAACATCTGGGATGAAAAGAAAAACATATTCTTAAAATATTTCTATGTATTTTAAAGAAACCAAACTTCCAGAATTTTCACTACAGGTGGTGGGGGTGCACACCTTTACTTTTATTTGGGTGGCAGAGGCAGGAAGATTTCTGTGACTTTGAGGTCAACCTGGTCTATAGAGTGAGTTCCAGGACAGCCAAAGCTGCACAGAGAAACCCTATCTCAAAAACAAAACAAAACAAAACAAAACAAACAAACAAAAAAACAACCTACCAATCAAACTAATCAGCTACCCCCCCCAGTAACAAACAAACAAAAAATAACAAATAAACAAAAACAAGAAAAGTGAAAAACAAACAAATGAGAAGCAGGGTTAAACAGTTTCTACTGTACGTGACAGGACTGCACTCATGGACTTGACAACTATGTTTACCTTTTCAAAACCTGAAAAAGATCAAACAAATAAATATTCAAGCATCGATGGTGGAAGATCCCATAAACCCCCAACTGAGGGTTTGTAAGGGGAGAATTGACACTTAGTGGCTTCTACAGTAAGAGATTAACATTTTTCGTTTGGTTTGTTTTTGCTTTTTTAAATATGTGGTTTCTGGTATGTCCACCATGCTCCAGTAGATGCCCCCTTCCCCAAGTATATTACCCACAGAAATTGAGCTTAATGAGCTATAAAGAAGAAAGAGAAGAAGGAAAGTTGGAGGTTGAATTGGAGGAAAAGGAAGAGGAGGGGTGGAAAAGGGGAAGATGATGGTATTGTTTGGAGTAACATGGGAGGCATTACATGGAGGAGTGGAAGGTAAATTTTATTAAAGTCATTATATGCATTTATTAAATTCTCTAAAAAACTATTAATTTTTAATTAGCTTGCACTTATATCTGATATAGCAAAACGAAAAAAAAAACAGAGTTGCTTTTAAATCCTTCCAACCCGTTAACACTCTCCTACTTATTTACTAAAATTTTATGGTAATTGCTAAAATGTTTTTACAACATAAATAATAGCTTTATTGACAAAAGTAATTTGTCAATGCCATTTATTAATTTTTTCTAAGAATTGTTTGCAATCAAGCATTTTTTTTTCCTAAGAATTGTTTGCAATCAAGCATTGTTTTTGTTTGGTTGATATGTTCACACAGAATGAAAATCACCCCAAATATAAAACCTTTAGAATATAAAATATATGTGTCATTGCCATATGCAAAGAACCCAATGAACTAATAAATTTGGGATCTGTGTATAGGTAGATAAGTAATGCAGTGCAAATTTCCAAAGATTATCAGGACTGGGGATTCCTGGGCTTTTCTGGACTACCTATAAAATTCACAGAGATTCAATATCTTCATCTATGACAAAAACATAACAAAGTAACTTATAAACCCATTTTTGCAAGTAGTGCAGCACGGAGATATTAATTTAGAAAAGATAAGCAAATAAGATTGTGTTCCAGTTAGGCAATGCTCATGATTTTTATTCTCATTGTGAGATACAAAGCAAGGTCATTGTATGAGGGGGACTTGACAGATTTCACATAATCGACTTTAAAAAACAGAATAGATAGCTAGAGTCTCATAGTTAAATTTTGTGTTGTTTAGGAATCAAGAGGGTGTTCTGGATCTAAGAAAATATTTTTAAAATTATGAGGCAAGTTAGTATGAAAGCTGAGTTAGATATAGAACTTTAAACTCATGGAGATGGTTAGATAGTAGAATGTTAAAGTCAGGTGCCAAATACATATGGACTGGACATTGGGAATGTATGCTAAGCCATATAACTCTTATAATTGTGGCCTATTTATTTCTGTTGTTTTGTATTGTATTTATAGTTATAAGAAAAAGAACCATTATTTGGACTGAAAGGGAGAGCTGTTGGGGGGAAAAATAAATACCTTAAACTAAAAAAAAAAAAAAAAAGAAAAGAAGGGAAGAGGATGGGGGGGCTGAGGGGGAGGAGGGTGGAAGGGTGGGACTGGAGGGGGGAGTAGGGAGGGGATTGTGATTGAGATGTAACTTGAAGAAATAAAAAATAAATTATTAAAAAAAAAGAAAAAAAACAACTCAATATGATCAATTGCAGATATGCTTAGAGGAAGATAGCCACAGTTCTATTTATTATTCAGAACTTTGAGTAACAATTAAAGCAGGGGTTATGAGTTTATCCAAAATTTCAAAAGCCAAGCTGGCTCAGCTTACATTGCCATCTTTTAGAAACAAAGTAGTCTAAGACATACAGAGGGGCAGGTTTTTAATGAGTCTCAGAGTGGACTGGTTGATACTTGAACAATGTGAGGCTTCAAAATCCTACACTTGTCCCTGAAATGCTCCCTTATTTCAATTGTCTGCAATGCTGAACTCTAAATTGATACAGTCTAAAACTAATCTCAATTGCCAAAACTCCTATAACCTAATATATAATCATTAATATGTTTGCTCCGAAAACAATACAAAGGAAAATGACCTTTAATAATAAAGGGACACTAAACACTTTATTAGTGTAGTGGTGTATGCCTTAATTCCAGAGCCTGGAAAACTGAGACAAATGTACTTGAGTTTGGGGCCGATGTAAGAATATAGTTAACTATATAAACTCAGCTTTCACAATGAAGAAGAGGAGGAAGAAGAGTAAGGGAGGGAAAAAGAGAGGGGGAGGAGGGAAGGAGGGAGAGAAAAAGAAACAGAGAGAAGGAAAGAGGGAAAGAGAAATAAATCACATGAATATGGGGTTTATGCATGTATTGCTTTAATTCAAAATTAAAATCCATGGATTATGCAGTAGAGTCAAACATTTTCAGATAAGAATGGTTTAAAGTATTAATCTCATTGCATGCTATAATTTACAACAAATTAAAAGATGTTTATGAAATCTTGACATACTTTGATTATCTACAAAATTCTGTTTATAGCCTATTAATGTTATTAAAAGAAAAAGTGAACTCCCTAAGCTATTGAGTTAGATATTATTTTATTTATATATACCCAAATAGTGTTGGGCATAGTGCTGTTTTATTTTAAATCAAGATAGAAGTATAAATTTAACATAATTGTAACAAACCATAAGCTAAAGGATTTTGTGTTAACCTAGTAGCAATTCAGATTGTGCTGTAATGAGTTTGTGTTTTAGACGACAAGGCATCATGAGACCCTTGGCATCCTGAGTCTGTTACCGTGCTTAGTTCTCAAATGGAATGAGCCACACAGAAGCAACAGAAAAGGGACGATTTAAAGAAATTGGCTAGATTAACATTCCATTTTCCTTGGTATATTCATGGTCAATTCAACAGGTGATTATTAACAAGGTAGAATGCATAATACAAGGCTTAAAATGACATATGTGAACTATAACTGGGCTTCTAGCAGCTTCACAAAAAAAGCTGGTCAAGAAGATCACACTGAAAGCAACCATTGAGAGTTCCCATCTTGCTTAGGGTTGACTGATGCCTTAATAAAATATTTTACAAAGCACATAAATAGTTTACACACTTTAAGTTTGCTTTTGCTAAAAGAATACTGTCAATCACTTTCCACAAATGTCAGAGTAATTAGAACAAAGAATGAAAGTTCAAGCCACAACAGGCATTGGGTTCTATGGGACATGGATTCTACCTTCTAAAATTCAAATGTTGCTTGTTAATTCCATTAGGTTTGGAGTATTATTCTTGTAAACTAAGTAATCAAAATGGAGTCATTAGAAAAATGTGTCATGCTGAACCTTAACCTTGTGTTTGGGTGTGTGTATACACACTAGTGCACACACGAGTGATTTGTGCTGTTATGCATGTGAAGATACATTAGGCTGTGCATGTAAGACTAGAGGCCAGATATGACCTTGATATCTTCCTCTATTGCCCTACAGCTAGCCCTTTGAGACAGGGTCTCTCAATGTACCCAGAGCTCACCATCTTGGTTGGACTGACTCGGCCACAAGCCCCTAAGAGTTGCTCATCTCTGTCCCCCAACACTGGTGTTGCAGGCATGCACACACTCTGCCTTTATATGACTGCTGAGGATCAGAACTAAGAGCCTTTGCTCTTCTCCTCTTTTACTTTATACGCTGATACATCACACATGCGCACACACACACATGCAGCTTTGTTAACTTCTAGGCCACCATTTATTCATGCAAGTATCCAAATTCAAGGTGAATTTTGACATCAACTTCAATATAAGGAAGACTTATTTTGGATTTATATTTCCTCAAAGTTTTGCGAAATATTTATCCAATATCAAAGTTACTTCCTGAGATTAAATACTAAAATTGCAAACACTGTCCCTCCTTGAGGCATATAAATGCAAGAACAAATAATTCAGTCACCAAAATACTAAATGTGAACATAATTGTTTAGATGCAAAAAACCATAGGGAATTTAGACCCGTGATTAGACAGGGTAGTTGCAGCTTTGTCAAATGAAAGCCATCAAATGATAGGTACTCAGTTAAAACTCAGCTCCTTTAGTTAATGACAAATTAAGCAGAACATGAAAGATATTTGAGATCTCTAGTTTTCACAGGATGCCATATAAGGAAGCATCAGTACATGATGGTGTGAGGTGCAGTAAAAATTTGGATACTGAGGTGGACGGAAACTTCTCCTAATATATGAACTTGTCAGGTTTGAGATGGAGACATTATCTAATCATAAGCACTTGATCTTAAGATGCAGAATCATTTAAACTACACAAAATTTGAGAATGTTTTTAAATGTTTGGGAGCCTGTGGTAATACCATCTTTGTTGATCATGTTCCAGATAGTGATATGTAAAGTCCATTGAGAGAAATCTGTGATCAAGTTATAAAACATTGCACATAAATAACATCAACAAACCAAATGACATAAAAATAAAAGTTGTGTAACCTGTGATCATTTTAGCATTCAGCACATAATTTCTTTATAATTCTCATTAACTTACATTAACAACTGGTTGTTTTAATGTTATGATGTATAGCCAAAATATAGTTATATAAAATGCCCTTCACACAGCTGCATAATACTGAATGGTAAAATTTAAAATCATCTTCCAGATTTAAAAAAAAAGTGTGATTCATCTCAATAGCATGACAAGAAAATCTCTGGCACAAACTACAAGTTACATGTCATACAGATAACACAAGTGTGCAAAGAGTAAACCATGAGTTCCCTTTCCTCTTGTTCTAGCAGAGTAAGGGGAACACTCCTCCATTCTGGTGGGACTGCGAACTTGTACAACCACTAATGGAAATTAGTCTGGCGATATCTTAGACAATTTGGAATAGATCTACCTCAAGATCCAGCCATACCATTCCTGGGTTTAAATGCAAATGATTCCTCACCAACCTACAAGTACATCTCCTCATCTATGTTCATAACAGATTTGTTTATAATAGCTAGAAAAACTGGAAACAACCCAGATGTCCCTCAGCCAAAGAATGGATTAAAAAAAAAGAAAAACAAACAAACAAACAAAAAAAACCCCTGTGGTACATTTACAAAATGGAATACCACTCAGCTATCAGAAACAAGGAAATCATGCAATTTGATGCCAAATGGGTTGAACTAGAAAAGCTTATCCTGAGTGAGCTAACCCACACCCAGAAAGATGCACATGGCATGTATTCACTTAAAACTGGATTTTAGTCATATAGTACAGGATAACTGTCCCACAACCAACAGACTGAAAGGAACAGGAGAAAGAACTTTGTTACCTGTTAGCAGGACATTTTGCTCTAATGGAGCTGCCATGTAGGCCCCCAGTGCAAGAGGAAGCTCTTAGCCCTTATATGACTGATGAACTGAGGGAGTCTGATATGTGGGGGCACTCTACACCGGAAGAGTAGGTTAGGTGGGAGAGGTGGTAAAGGGTAGAGGGGGTGGAAGGATGAGACTGCAAGGGGTGGAGGAAGGGGGTTGTGATGGAAATGTAACTTGAAGAAATAAAACGTAAAAAAAAAAAAGAAAAAGAAAAGCTACATAGAAGGGAGGCATCTGCCGGGCACAGAGAACACTTGTGCAGTTGAGCTGTTAGAAATACTGTGTTCTATGGAGTCTGTGTTCCTTCTTTACAGAGGCTGTGACCTGTCTGTGTAGATACTTGTCATTTCTGTACACAGACTGTTTCCTGTCTGTACAGAGCCTGAGGGCTCTTCAAGTACTCTGCCCTCTCCAGAGGCTGTATCCACTGGACCTCACACTGTATCACTGACACAGTGTCTGTCCTGGAGGCAATCTCCCTTCAGAGAATGTATTCTCTATAAACTCTTGCAGCTGAGAGAGTTTTCTCATATTGCATATAGTTGGGGATTGCATTTTGTCTCAAAATTTTGTGGATTTTTCTTATTTAGAGCAAAGTATTATGGAACGGAACTAGAATGAGCTAGGAGAATTACTCATATAAATCCTATACTTTGCATCTTCTTTAGGTACTATCCAGCAACTTTACTTTCATTTTCTCATTTATGGATACGCACGCATGCGCGCACGCACACACACACACACACACACACACACACACACATACACACACACACACACACACACACACGCACGCACGCACGCACGCACGCACGCACGCACGCACGCATGCACGCACGCACGCACGCACGCACGCACACACGCACCCACACAGGCATGCACGCAAACAAGACCTTACCTCTGCTACAGTTCTCTTCATCGCTGCCATCCACACAGTCGTAAATCCCATCACACAGCCACCGAATTGGAACACAGTATGCTTTATTTTTGCATCGAAACTGATCTTCCTTACATTCCATCACACAGTCCATCTGTTCAAACACAATGCGATCACATTAGCGATGTTGGAATCCCTGGCAGTAGAACCAGGAAATTCACAACAGGATGTTTGTTATAGAGTGAGATTCATTTTATTTTTTTCTTAGTCAACGTAACCTCTACAATAATGTCAGTTTTGAGATACAGATATCAAGAAAGTCCTTCTAATTGCTGTAGAAATTATATTCCTGTGTAACATATATCTGTATAACATTTGAGTGAGTGCTGATATTCAAGATTTTGCTAATTTTTATTGTGTTTGCTTTTTAAACTCCTGTCCATGTAATCCAAAGGTTTTAATGAAATAATAGACTTTACCTCATCTGATCCATCAACACAGTCCGGTTCTCCATTACACTTCAATGATGCTGACAGACAACCTCCACTGGCACACATATATTCACTTGAGGAGCAAGCAGGAAAGGCTAAACAATTATAAAGCCGAAGTTTAGATACAGCAGAAAAACCTTAACTGACTTAGAAGGTAAAGTATGCAAAAGAACATGAGAATATGAATTTGTGGACAAACTTGGAATAGCTTATAACACTTAAAAATGTTCCACAACTAGCATTAAGAACCATTTAAAATTGTGTTTTACACTACTATTTTATGATAGGCAGAAGATTTTAGAGAGGCAATATGGTATGAAGGAAGTATTTATGAGAATAAATTACATAACCAAGATAAATCATTGATATTTTATTCCATTCATAATGAAGAGTCAAGTGAGTTTTTCACAATTTTAAAATTCGAAAAAATATCTATTTTCTAAACTGCAAAAACATTAAGTAATTTTGAAGATGCATATATATAAATATATATGTATATAATATATGTATGAACTTATGTCTTATACATATGTTATACCTAGAACAGAAAGTGAAAATTTTGGCATGGGATCTAATAATATCCATTTAAACATTTTTGCCTTCAGACTTAAAGATAATAAAGCTTATAGAATTTATAGTTGCTTTTTTTTTCTGGTTTCTCAAAACAGGGTTTCTCTGTTTTGTGTAGCCCTGGCCATTGTAGAATGCTCTCTGTAGACTAGGCTGCCCTCAAACTCAGAGATCACTTACCTCTGCCTCCCTAGTGCTGGAATTGAAGGCATGCATCTCCGTTGCCTGAATAGTATTTTTTTTCTTAAGCAGAGTTTTTAAGTGGATAAATTACTGCCATCATCTAGTTTTAATTAATCATATAATTTATGATATGATTATTTAAATTATCCATTTTGCCTATGGATTTGAGTTTTAAGGCTTATATTGAGATTTCTATAGTTTGACCTTACATTTGGTAAAGATGTGGCCTAAAATACACAATGCCTATGAGGTTTGATTGCTTAGGCAAAGATGTAAAAGGTTCCCTTACATTAAAATTATTTTAGATAACAGTTTTGCCTGGTGGATGTGGTGGCTAAAATGACTTAGAATACATGTGAAGAAAGAAAAATATGATCCATTAGAACTATGGTTCATAGCTAGAGCTGAGTTAATGGCAGTGAATAAGCTTCTTCTTGGACCTTGTCTCCCAAGTCTCTGTCTTTGTGTTTATACATAAGTGACAGCATGGTCTTTTGAATTGTTTTCCTATAAGACAAGGTATTTGAGGCATCTAGATAAGTATTGCATGTTTAAAGAGTATGTTTTGGAGCTGTGTTTAAAGAAAAGAAATGTATGAATTAAATTATTTTCCTATACCCTGAATGATTTTCTCATTTTAATCTGACTTGGCATGAGACATTAATACACAATAAAACCCATGTGTTTCACAGCAGGGTCCTCTATCTGCTGCTGACTGTCGAAGAACTCCACTTTCTATGACAAAGACCTGATCATACAGTTGAAACAAATTTCATTTTGTTGTAAGGGACACCAATTACAAGAGGTAAGGTAAAGAACAAGAAACCAAATATGAGTGCCAGGTACTTGGATTCCATACACAAGCAATGATATTATCTAGCAAAGTGACTTTGAAACAGAAGAAGAACACACAAAGAATTTATTTACAGATACTTCAAATGATCTCTAAATGCCTGTACAATATGGGACTGTGTAACAGGCCTGGACATCACCACCTTGGTTTAAATTCTATCAAGTTAAAACAATCACAAATTGGTTATACCTTTTGTACCTGGCTCACAGTTTTTCTCATCTTCTCCATATTTACAATCTTCGTGCCCATCACACTTCCATTTTGCTGACAAGCACTGACCATTGGAACACTGAAATTGATCTTTGGAACAACTTGTTTCACAATTTTTCTGTCAAGTATAACACAGAGGTAATTAAATCAGAATTTTTTCTCTTTATTTTTTCATTTTACATCCGGATCACAACCCCCTCACTCCTCTCCTCCCAGTTCCACCTTCCCACCCTCTTCCTCCATCCCCCCTTTCCCTTCTTCACAGAGAAGTGAAACCCTTCCCCCACCAACCCGGCTTGGCACTTCATGTCCCATCAGGACTAAATTAGATTTTTAAAGAAAAGTATCTGCAAAGTCAAAAGAAAACTAAAAATGTTGATAAGAGCTTAGAAGCCCCAAAACCTGCTTATGACACCTGATTTGCTCATTTCTGGTCCATGAGTGTGACCATGAGTAGTCCTTTCAAACACAATACAGAGAGAATTGCCTTTGTGGAGTAACACCTCTAGGATTGATACAGTCTTTAACAAAATAAAACTTAGCATTTCTTGTATTAGAAGGAAAAAAAATCAGTTTTCCTGTCTTGTACTGAAGTCAATGCAACCTAGGATAGCAGTTTTTTAAAATATCTCTACCTCAGTTGCTTCAAGATAAGTTATATTTTAGACTTTCCTCCCAGGCTGGTATCAGTTTTCCAAATAGAAAGTTCTGAATTTAAATATATGAATTCAAACTATTGGAATATTATCCATTCAGGAAAGGGGCCAATAACTCAACAGCTTCTGTGTAGCTCCAGTGTTCAGCACATCCCACCTGAAGAAGTTGAGGAACACACTGGAAAATGAGGTCCTCAACTATACTCGTGTCTACTTCTAGCAACTAACAGAGTCTAATGCCACAATAGAACTTTTCCATGAGCACAGTAGATCCAGCAGCCTCTGCCTTCAGAGTATTGAGATAAGGTGTGCATCACAATAGCTCATTCTTTATTTCCTGTTCACTTTTCCATAATTTCTTTTCACAAGTTGGAAGTTTAGCTGCTTACGGTCCTGTCCTGAGGTCATCACTCCCACTTAATGTCAGGCTTTTCTTTAATCTTTTCATACTTCCTGGTGCTCCTTTTCTCTTGAAATTGTATGTTTTGTATTTTTCGTTCTTTTCTTTTCATTATAAATCTGTATGTATTTGGCCACTAATAACCACACAAACACAGTCAATATGAGTTTATTTTGAAATCTCCTCTGCAAACACAATTCAAAACTCTTCAATTTAGCCTACTGCAGACTTTTCAGGCAAGGGGAAAAAGGCAGCTATATTCTTTGCCAAAATATTACAAAACATGTCTAGGCCACATATTAATATTTTCCTCGGAAATCCCTTGAACTAGGCCTCCACAATACAAATCACACTTAGTACCACTACCTTCCATGTTCCTACTAGGATGGTCCATTAAACCTTGTCTAAAATATCCAATTAATTTTCTAGTCCAAAGTCCCCAAATATTCCATATTCCTTCATATAAAGTCATGGTCTGACCTATCACAGCAATGCCTAAGTCTCTGGTACCAACTTCTGTTCTATTTAGCTTTATTGTTGTGAAGAGACATCATGACCATGGCAACACTTACAAAGACAAGCATTTAATTGGGCCTGGCTTACAATTTTGCAGGTTTAGTCCATTAATATCATAGCATAAGACATGACAGCTTTTAGAGGCAGACATGATGCTGGAGGGATAACTGAGAATTGTTCATCAGGATTGGCCGGGGAGAGAGAGAGAGAGAGAGAGAGAGAGAGAGAGAGAGAGAGTGAGAGAGAGAGAGTGAGAGAGAGTGAGAGAGAGAGAGAGAGAGAGACTGGGCCCAGCTTGAGCATCTGAAACCTCAAAGCCCACACCATTACACCATTTCTCCACCAAAGCCACACCTCAAAGCGTCACTTCCTTTTGGTTTATTGGGGCCATTTTTATTCAAACCATCACATGTGGGACAGTTGAATCTTGCTATAGGTGGATTCTTATTTCTTTGAGAATGCACCACACTACTTTCTGTAGTGACAGTATGAATTTCCACTCGTACTACCAATGTATGAGTGGTCTTTTTACTCCACATTCTGTCCAGCTTGAGCTGACACTGTTTTTCTTTTTGATCTCAGATATTCTGATAGGTGTAAGATGAAATCTCAAAGTTGTTTTAATTTACATTCCCCTGATACCTAAGAGTGTTGAACCTTTCTTGAAGTAGTCATTTGGGTTTTCTCTATTGAGAATTCCTTGTTTAGACCTGGCCCATTTTTCAATTGAGTTAATTTTTTTGCTATCTAGTTTTTAGTTCTTTCTATATTTTAGATATTAGTCCTCATTCAGATATCTAGTTGGTAAAACTCTTCCCATTCTGTAGGCTTCTAATTTATCCAAATCATGGTGTTCGTGGCTGTGGTGAAGCTTCTCAGTTTCATGAGGTCCAATGTATTAATTACTGCTCCTACTGCCTGTGGTAATTGTGTTGTGTTCATAAAATCTTTTCTTTTTTCTGTGCCAATGAATTCAAGGCTATTCATTACATTCTCTTCTATCAGTTTATGTGGTTTTATGTTGAGTATATTGGTACATTTGGAGTTGAGTTTTGGCCCTGGTGATAGGTACTGATCTATTTCTATTCTTCTACATGCAGTCACCCAGTTTGAAAAGTACCAGCTGTTGAAGATGCTGTCCTTTTTCCTTAATATTTCTGGCTTCTTTATCAAACATCATGTATCCATAAGTATGTGGATTTATATCTGAGTTTTCAATTGGATTCCATTGGTCAATGTATCTATTTTTATGCCAATACCTCTGTTTTTATTACTATAGCTTTATAGTAAAACTTGAAAACAGGGATGGTGATGCCTCCAGTAGTTCTTTTATTATTCAGGATTGTTTTAGCTATACTTTTTGTTGTTGTTTGTTTGTGGTTTGTGTGTGTGTGTGTGTGTGTGTGTATGTGTGCGCGCGCGCACGTGCGTCCAACATGAAAGTGAAAATTATCCTGTCAAGATCTGTGTTGGAAAAATTGTGTTGAAATTTTGATGGAAATTGCATTGTTTTGGGCAGTATGGCATTTTTTTTACTATGATAATTCCAATGTTGCATAAGGATAGTGTGAAAGGTGCTGTTTCCCTGATTCCTTTTTCGGACCACTTGTTATTTGCATATAGGGAGCTACTGATTTTTGTAAGTGAATTTTCTATCCAGATACTTTGCTGAATGTGTTTGTCAGCTGTAGGACTTTTCTGGTGAATTTTGGGGTAACATGCATATTATCATATTGTCTACATATTAAGCAGTTTGACTTCGTCCTTTCCAAATTTTATTACCTTGATTTCTTTTAGTTGTCTTATTGCTGTAGCTAAGGCTTCAAGTACTATATTGAATAGGTGTGGAGGGATTGGACAACATTGTCTTGTTCCTGATTTTTGAGGAACTGATTTGCATTTCTCTCCATTTAATTTGATATTTGCTATAGACTTGCTGTAAACTGTCTTTATTATGTTTAGGTAAGTCACTTGTATCTCTAATCTCTACAGGACTTTTATTATGAAGGGGTGTTGGATTTTGTCAGAGGGTTTTTCTGCATCTAATGAGATGATCATGTGGTTTTTATTTCAGTTTGTTTATATGGCAGATTCATTAATTATGTATGTTGAATCATCCTTGCATCCCTGGGATAAAGCCTATTTGATCATGATGGATAACCTTTTTAATGTGTTCTTGGATTCTTTTGCAAGTATTTTATTGAATATTTTTGCATCATGTACATAAGGAAATTTGGTGTGGAATTTGCTTGCTTTCTTGGGGCTTTTGGTGGTTTGGTATCAGGGTAATTGTGGTCTCATAAAATAAATTTGGCAATGTTTCATCTATTTCTTCTTTGTGAACTAATTTGAGAAGTATTAACATTAATTAATTCTTCTTTGGAAGTCTGGTAGAATTTTGCACAAGGCTTTATTTCTCCAGTTGGGAGACTGGCCATGGCTGCTTCTATTTCACTGATGATTATAAGTACGTTTAAATTGTTTATATTGTCTTTATTTGACTTTGGTGAATGGTATATAATGAGAAAATTACCCATTTATTTGAGATTTTCCAATTTTGTGTAGTACAGATCTTTAAAGTTTCTCCATATGATTCTCCTGGTTTCCGTAGTATCTGTTGTTACATTCCCCTTTTCATTTCTGATTTTATTAATTTGTGTCTTCTCTCTCTGCCTTTAGTTAATTTGGATAAGGGTTTGTTGATCTTATTGATTTTCTCACAGAACCGACTCTTTTTTGACTAATTCTTTGTATTGTTTTCTTTCTATTTTATTGATTTCAGCCCTGCATTTTTTTTTCTTGTTGCCTACTCTTTCGGGGTGTCATTTTCTCCTTGTATTCTACAGCTTTCAGGTGAGCTGTTAAGTTGTTACTATGAGACCTTAATTTTTTTTTAAATGTATGCACTTAGTGCTTTGAACTTAAAAATGCTTTGATTTTGTCCCACACGTTTAGGTATGTTTTGAATTCATATTCATTCAACTCTAGAAAGTTTTAATTTCTTAATTTCTCTTCTGTCACATTATTATTATTATTATTATTATTATTATTATTTGTTCAGTGGTGAGCTGTTCATTTTCCTTGTTTGTAAACTTTTAGGTTTGTAAGCTTCCCAGTGTTATCATTGTTGATATTCAGCTTTAATCCATTGTGGTCTGATAGGATGCAGGGTATTATTTGTATTTTATCTGTTGTGGCTTGCTTTGTATCCAAGTATCAGGTCAATTATGTAAAAATTTCCATGAAGTGTAAAGAAGAAGGTATATTCTTTTGTGTTTGGGTGAAATATATTGTAACTATCTGTCAGGTCTATTTGGTTTTTAATGCCATTTAACTCACATATTTCTGTTTTGTTTTTGTCTGTATGACCAGTTTATTGGTGACAGTGTCATACTGTAGTCTCCAACTATCAGTATATAGGGTCAATATATGATTTATATTGTAGTAACATTTCTTTTGTTCAGGGCATAGATGTTATAAATTGAATCTTCCTCTTGATGCATTTTTCTTTGATGAGTACGCAGTGTTCTTTCCTACCTGTCCTGATTTGTTTTGATTTGAAGTTTATTTTCTCAGATATTAAAATGGTTACATCATTGTATTTCTTTGCTCCATTTTCTTGGAATGTCTATCCTTGATGCTAACTAAGGTGTGGTTTTTGTTGATTTTTTTTTTTTTTGGATGCTGAAAAAGGATGGAAGCATGGATCTTTTATTCACACCCATTGTGTTCGTTTCTGCCTTTTTTTGGGGGGGGGGGAAATTGAGACTACTGATATTGAGAGATATTAAAATGCAATAATTATTGATACCTGTTATTTTTGTCATTGTCCTTGCTGATGGTGGTAGCAGTGGTGTGTCTATGCCTGTGTGCATGAATTTCCTTAGATTTGATTTAGCTAATCTGAGATTATGAGATTATTTTTTCTGAGGGTTTTTTTTGTTTGTTTGTTTGTTTGAAGTTAAAATCTTTAAGTTGGCGTTTGCTTTCTATTACCTTCTATAGGCCTGGATTTGTAGATAGATATTGCTTAAATTTGTTATATCATGGAATGTCTTATTTTCTTCATCTGAAGTGACAAAAAGTTTCACTGAGTATAGTAGTCTGAGGTGTCATTTATGGTCTCTCAGAGTCTGTAGTACATCTGTCGGGAATGTTCTGTCTCTTAGAATCTCCATTGATAATTTAGGTGTAATATTAACAATTCTGCTATTTTATGCTACATGGTCTTTTTCCTTTGTAGCTTTCAATATTCTTTCTCTGTTCCGTACATTAATGTTTTGGTTATTATGTACTGAGGAGACTTTGTTATCTGGCCCCGTCTGTTTTGTGTTCTGTATGATATTTGTACTTTAATAGACATTTCCATTTTTATGTTAGAGAAAATTTCTTTTATGAATTTTGTTATAAATACTTTCTGTGCATTTGACCTGTGGTATTTTTTTTTTTCGTTTTTCTATTCCTGCTATTCTCAGATTTGGTCTTTTTATAATGTCCCAGATTTCCTCGATGTCAGTGTCAGGAGTTTTTAAATTTAACCTTTACTTTAATTGATGTATCCATTTCTTCTACTGTGTCTTGAATGCCAGAGATTCACTCTTCCATTTTTCTGTATTTTGTTGGTGAAGCTTGCCTCTGTGGCTCCTACTGAAGTCTATATTTTTTTCATTTCTAGAGTTCTCTCAGTTTGGACTTTTTTTATTGATTCTATTTCTAGTTTAAGAACTTGAGCATTTTTTCTATTACTTCCACTGTTTGTTTCCATAGATTTCTTTTTTTTTAAATGTTTATTTATTACTTGAAGTTACATCTCCATCACAGCCCCCTCCCTCTACCCTTACTAGTCCAACCCTCCCACCCTCAAACACCTCTTCCACCTATCTTATTCCTCCAGTGTGGGGTGCCCCCACATATCAGCCCACCTCAGTTCAGCAGTCATATGAGGGCTAAGAGTTTCCTCTTGCCCTTGGGACCTATATGGCAGCTCCATAAGGCCAAAGTGTCCCATTAACAGGTAACAAAGTCTGTTCCTTTCAGTCTATTGATTATAGGATAATTATCCTGTACTATATGGCTAAAATCCAGTGATAAGTGAATACATGCCACATGTATTCTGGGTCTGAGGTAGCTGACTCAGGATGAGCTTTTCTAGTTCCATCCATTTAATTGCAAATTTCATGATTTTTTGTTTCTGATAGCTGAGTAGTATTCCATTGCATAAATATACCACAGTTTTTGTTTTTTCTTTAATCCATTCTTTGGTTGAAGGACATCTGGGTTGTTTCCAGGTTCTAGCTATTACAAATAAAGCTGGTTATGAGCATAGTTGATGAGATGTCCTTGTGGTTTGGTGAGGAATTTCTTTAAGGTATTTATTTCCTCTAAGGATCTCTATCATACTCAGAAAGGTTGTTTTAAGTTCTTTTACTTGTACGTCAGCTATGTTTGAATATACAGAGTGGACAGGATGTGAAACAAACAAGAAGCTTAGAGGAGGTTGATTTCATATGGTTATTCATCTTTCTACTAGTGTTTTCTCTCTGTTCATCACCTTTCCTCAGAAATGATTGTTTTTACCAATTAGCTGTTTGTGAATCAGCTTCTCTTTTATGAAATTTGCTCCTAAATGACTGTGGAATGATTTGTAATATGGCCACTTCTGTTTGTTCAAGTAAAGATTTCATTTAAAAGTCAAAAAGGACAACACATGAACTTTTGGAAATCCCTGAGTTTGTGTGGGAGATAAATGAGAGTAACATTCACCCGCCTCTGGTCTGAGCATTGGTTTAAACGAACTGTTCTGCCCAAGTATCTTTCTGGACTCATATTTTCCTCATGTACAATAATTTCTATTTTTTCCTATGTGTGCTTTCTCCTTTCCCACAAACAGCTTAGGTGTCTCACAGCTATGGCTATTTACAGAGTGAAGAAAGTAAATCAATGCTGTTTTTCCAGTTTAATCTTCAGGTAAGGAAGGAAGCTGCATTTCCTAATTTATTTTATTTTTTATGATATTCTTTTATTAGACTTCCTTCCATATAATTGATATTTTGCTTATCTTTTCCCAAATATTAAAGTATTATTACTTACTAGGAGCTTTCATAACTGACAATAAAAGAGGGGATTATTTCTTGTATTTTTTGACCTCACAGACTAATATAAAATACCACTATCTAAACTAAATAACAAAATTATATTGATTGTTAAGAAAATAAACATGGATATTTTAGAAAAGGCTTCTCAGAGAACGTTTTACCAGAAGAGAATCTACCTCTGGGTCAGTTTAAATGTGTCAGGATAGCTTGAAATACAAGGCAGTGATGCCAAAGGACATTAAAGAAAGACCTCTGCACTTGTGAAAAAGGGAAGTCAAGACAGAAGCAGAAGGATTGTCATGAGTTCGAGCTCACTGTGGGCCGCTCAGAGAGTACTCAGAGACTAGTCAAGACTACCTAACAAGCACAGGAAAAACCCACTTATCCCCATCAAAGGACGACTTTCAGAATATATTGAGTGAAAGTGAACCTCCTTGTCCAGCCCTAGACCTTAGAAAACACTTTCAGTTTCTCTGTACGTGTATGGGAGATATTATCTCATCACTGAGGCCCTTAATTGTAGTCTATACAGTACACTTAATTTTGTCAGTGTTTAAAATAAAAGAATGTTGAATTTCATTAAAATCCTCTCCTGTTTTTATAAAAATTATTATATGTTTTTTATCATTTTCTTCTGTCAGTGTAGTATGGTTATTGGTTTGCAGATATCGAATAACCCTTGCAGCCCTAGACTGAATCCCTCTTGACCATGGTGAATAATTTTATAACAAGTTATTGGGTTTAATTTGTGAGTATTATGGTAAGGATTTTTGTATCTCTGTTTATAAAATGTGTAAGCCTGAAGCTCTATTTGTTGTGTCTTTTTAGGAAATGAAATAGAGTTAACCCCCATGTGCAAAAAGATCATACATATTTATGAACCAAGCATTTAAATCCATTCCATGATTACAATAACTTATTGATAAACATTCCTAGATGTAGTGAATAGTTATATTGGCATCACTTAACTAAGGTAAATTAATAATAAATAGCATTAGTGTTTCTAGTGTTTTGACAACAATACAGAAGGTGAGTCTTCGAGATTTTTTCTAACATAAAATGTTAGGCTGAAATGAATTGTTTATGTGGTATTGTGTATATATGTTTATGAGGGCTGGCTGTTCATTATTATTTTAAATAATTAAATGCATAATATAATCAACCACAGGTTACTTTCATTTGCATGCTATAATCATCAACACTTCACATTTCATGTTTCTTCTACCCTCCAAACATTTATATTTATTCCCGAACATATATTTTTTAAACATTTATTTATTAATTCAAGTTACATCTCAATCACAGCCCTCTCCCTCCTCCCCTTCTGGTCCTACCCTTTCACCCTCTACCCCTTTCCTCACCTATCCTTCCCCTCAAGTGTGTGGGGCCCCAACATATAAGCCCCCCTCAGTTCATCAGTCACATTAAGGCTAAGAGTTTCCTCTTGCTCTGGGGCCCAACATGGCAGCTCAGCTAGGATAAAGTGTTCCACTAACAGGTAGCAAAGTCCATGACTGAGACTGCCCTCACCATACTTGCTAAGGCATTTGAATGAAGACCACATTGCCTATCCTCTGAATTTTTATGGGGGAGGGGGGATTCTAGGTCTAGTTTAAGTCCTTTTTTGTTTGTTTGTTTTGTTTTTTTGTTTTGTTTTGTTTTGTTTTAGTTCATGTTTCTGTCTCTGTAAGCTACTAGGGGCCTAGATTGATTGGTTCTGTTGATCTTCATGTGTTGTTCTTGTCCCCTCTGGGATTCTCTATTCCTCTTCCCTCTCTTATGTAGGACTCCCAGAGTTCCATCTAATGTTTGACTGTGTCTCTCGGTATCTGATTGCTCTGCTGCTGGGTGGAATTTTTCCTAGGATAGTTATGCTAGGTTCCTGTTCCTTTAGGTCTTTGGGTTGGTTATAAGATAGTTATCCTGTACTATATGACTAAAATCCAGTTACAAGTAAATATATGCTATGTGCAGCTTTCTGGGTCTGGGTTAGCTCACTCAGGATGAGCTTCTCTGGTTCCATCCATTTGGTTGCAAATTGCATAATTTCTTTGTTTCTGATAGCTGAGTAGTGTTCCATTGTGTAAATGTACCACAGTTTATTTGTTTTGTTTTGTTTTTTTAAATCCATTCTTCAGTTGGAAGGAATCTGGTTGTTTCCAGCTTCTAGCTATTGCTACTAAGATTGCTATGAACATAGTTGAGCAGATGTTCATGTAGTTTTGTGAAGAATCTTTTGGATACATGGCCAGGAGTGGTTTGGCTGGGTCTTGAGGTAGAACTATTCCAAGTTTTCTGAGATATCACCAGATTGATTTCCAAAGTGGCTGTACAAGTTTGCACTCCCACCAGCAATGGAGCAGTGTTCCTCTTTCTTCACAACCTCATCAGCATGTGCTGTCATTTGAGCTTTTGATCTTAGCCATTCTGACAGGAGTGAGATGGAATCTCAGAGTCTTCTTGAGTTGCATTTCTCTGATGAGTAAGGATGTTAAGCATCGATTCAAGTGCCTCTCAGCCATTAGAGATTCCTCTTTTGTGAATTCTCGGTTTACCTCTGTACCTCATTTTTTGATTGGATTGTTTGGTTTCTTGGTGTTTAGCTTCCTGAGTTATTTATAAATTTTGGATATATTTCAGAATATTTTAACACAACAATGACATTGAAAAATTAACAGTACCATATAATAAATGATTCCTTAATGTGTTTATACCACATAAAATATCTTTATTTAGCTGAATATATTATTTGGCAAAATAAAGATTCAAAGTAGGTCCATATAATGAATTTAGGTAAAACTACACTTATATAAAACTGTTTCTCATTCTGTTTTTTTGGAAACATTATTTATTGCTTAGAAATTTTATTTGCTCAAAAAAGGTCCCATGTTCCAAATTTAAGTTACACTATCTTTTTATAATATTTATTCTTTGGGGATTTTATAGTATATTGAATATATTCATCCTCTTCTACCAACTCCTTCAGTCTTTTTATCAAACTTCATTATGATTTTATGTCTATGAATGTTTTCCCTCATGTATGTATAAGAATAATATGCATGCAGTTTTAGTGAAGAGCAGAAGAGATAGATTCCCTTGGAACTGTACTTACAGTCAGTTGTAGGCAAGTGCTCTTTACCACTGAGATAGCTATCCAGCTTCAACTTACATTTTCTTTTTTTTTTTTTTTGGTTTTTCGAGACAGGGTTTCTCTGTGTAGCCCTGGCTGTCCTGGACTCACTTTGTAGACCAGCTGGCCTCGAACTCGCAAAGATCCGCCTGCCTCTGCCTCCCAAGTGCTGGGATTAAAGGCGTGCGCCACCACTGCCCGGCTAACTTACATTTTCTTAAGAATACTAACATCTCAACAACCCTAAGTGCTGGTTGAGATCCTATTTTTCAGTACTGTTATGAACTTATGGATTTTATGCTTATTTTGTTTCAGTCCATTATAATATTTTTCAGATACTGCACTTACTCCTTTTGTTAATCAAGGCCCTTTCAAGCTTGTCTCTATGCCTTGTGCTCACATTCTAAGATGATATTAACACTTCATGGTGTGAAGTTCTTTTCTCAGACCTAGAATTACACATTCGCCATAGTAGCCCTGTGTCTAATAAGTAGAAAGCAATATTTATAAACCACTGTGAGCACTTGAGTTAGCCAGTATTCCTAGATTTCTTTTGGTTTTGTATACTTTTAGAGGTAGATAGTTTAGAAAAAAGAAATATTAAGCAGGATCTCAGACTTGTTATTTTAAATTTATATTATTTTGGTTGCTGTATTTGCTGCCAGACAACTTAGGTTCAATATCTAGAGCCCATATGCAGGAAGCAAAGAACCAACTCTCCTCAATTGTCTTCTGACCACACCCATATTATGGCATATGTTCACTATTCTCCCACATGCACAAAAGTAAAAAAATGAATGAATGAATGAATAAATAAATAAAATCTCTAATCAAAAATTTAAAGATAATTCTCTATGTAGCCAACAAAAATATATACTTTGCATTCAATTAAGCTAATACAAGGTTTAAAGTTTATTTCATCTTGTTTTGAGAAGATACCATTAACAATACATGACACATATACAGAAAATTTCAATTCTCCCCACTTTCCTATGTATTAGGAATATGACCTTATATGCACTTGTCTTTTCTTATTTTTCTGCTATGTTCTCCTTTTGAGCATTTGCTTCCTTGTCTTTTATCAAACAAAATGTTATTGTAGACTTTAAAGAAAAATAGAATTTACTGTGGATTGCAGTGTCTGCCAATGAAGACTTATTAAAGAAATATTTCTTTAGAGTACTGTCTTGATAGTAAATGTAAATATTTTCAGCCAGGAAAGTACTGTTCCCATTACAGTGAATGAGAGTGAATAGTGTTAATAAATATATTTACTTTGGCATGAATAATACTTTAGAAATATTTACACTAAAATAGATTTTTGATTCTTTTTATATATTTTTAACATTTAGTAATAACATTCAACAAGAAACCATAAAGCTCAAGCAATATGCTTAAAGTTCCTGGAGCATATTTAAAAATCAAAATCAAAATAAAAACACTGCCATGGCATGGGTAAGTTTACATGAAATACATTTGCCTGACTTGGGAATGTTTAAAAAATTTTAAGTGATGGGTTATAAATATGTGACTAATCATTTTAAACTACAGAGTCAGGAGTTTAGATTCTGTTTCATGAATAGCCCTCTAGTAAAATGGATAATTTTCCAACTTCTCGTGAGATATTTCTGTAAATCAAAGGTTCAGGTTTGATGGCCTTAAAGTGAGAAGTCACACACAATCTTGGCCAAACCCTGTATTTCTAGCTGTGATTGGAATGGATTTTCCAAATTTTGAGGAAATGGAGTGTCTGTCCTTGGAAGAATGGAATGGTAGTAGAAAAGGGTGGAAAACCCCTACTTGAATGATCTGTTGTATGGAGAGTAGATGTACGCTATGGTTCTCCTTCCGGCAGGGAATCGATGGATGTTTAGGGGAGTTAGGCTTGAAACATAAACACCTGAAGCTGTAGGGAGGATCATCTACATTCTAAATCCAATGGGATTGTTCCTATGAATAGTGAATGCATGTATTTACTGAAGAGGAAACAAATATCTAAATCAGAACTATATGAGTAAAAGAGCAATGACTTCCATAAGAAACTGAAAATCTCTTTTTCTTTTGGGATCATTTACATTCCCTATTTTCCTCCCACATACCATGAAACTAAGAAAATTCTTTAAAGTGATTGTTCATGCACTTACCTCAGATGGTACAAGCAGAAAGCTTGTTTTCTTTTCGTATGCTTAGTCTTAGAGATTCATGGAATCACATGAATCATAGCAGGCAAACCTAAGCACAATTTATGCTTGCAGAGTTGTCCACAGAAATTATCTCCTATTTTCACTTAAAGAATAAGCCTTATAATAAATGGATTGTGATCCATCATCTAAGGAAAGCTTAACCTATGGCTTTATGAGAATCAATGACCCACAGTAAAGTTTATTAGACTGTATCTACTGAAGAAAGACTAAAATGCATAAAATATTAGCAATAGCTATAAATACTTCCGGAGAATTATAAACAAATCCACAGATTGCAAGGACACCAGCAACACAGAAAAGGATTTGCAGGCATCCTATTCCCTGATCAGATATCCAACTGTGGAGGTAAAGCAGACTATAGGATTAGTTGTCATTAATAGCACCGTTATTCTGTGCACCCTTGCATAAAACCCAATTGACCTTTTCTGTTCACAGAGATCCCTACCTCATCAGAGCCATCAGCACAATCAAACTCTCCATCACACCAGAACCTTGATGACACACAGTCCCCATTGCTGCAGAGAAAGTCTTTCAGTGTACAGGTCTGAGGCTCTGGAGATAGAAAGCATAGGGTAAGAGTGTTCACCAACTGCATTCTGACGAATATGAGGAGGTAATGGAAAAAGAAAAGAGATTAGGCAAGCAGAAGCAATGAAATTATTTAGGGGGAAAGTCTCATGAAGAATCCAGGGAATGTAATAAATTAATTTTCCAATGTAATTTTAAAGTTATTAATAGAAATCACCATTAAGAACAAACCTTATAAAAGATAGGCTACCGTTTAATAAAATATAAAAGAACAATCAAATGTAGAACATAAACAATCAATTTACTGTGACTTGGTATTCTCCAGCTAAGCGTTCTAAACTATTTAATGTATTTAATAAACATCTCCTGCCTTTCTGTATCTATAAGTGTGTTTAATAAAATGACAGGAAAACTAAATATTGACAGTGACTTTTAATTATATACACTAGAGAATTTATTTACTTGATTTTATCATAGGAAAATTTCAGGGTTCACAGAACAAGTAGTGTAGACAAATATAGCATTGGGCATAAGTGGGTAGACTTTCTTTGAAAAAAATAATCCTATTTGTTTGTATAATTGTTACTGTTGCCCTGTATAATTTAATTGTCAATTTTGGAAATTTTCTCACTATTGATTTAATTTTAATTGGTCATATTCCTTGTAGGACTGAAATCATTTTACATACCTTACCTGCTTGACTACAGCCTTAAGAGGAATGGGTTTCATCACAATGTTGAGGTCAGATTTCAGAACTTGGTTCTCATAAGTAATCAATGAGACATATAGGCATCACCTTTCTCCAGATTGGTGTTTGAGGAAATCAGATTGGATGAGGAAAATCAGTCACTGTTTTCTCTATTCATTAATTGTCATCTTAAAAAATGTTATATTTATTCATTTGAACTTAATGTTTGATTATATAAATCAAATATTTGACTTTTAGGTATTCCATAAATATTCTTTAAGAATATTTCCATTCATTGTCTTTGAATCTGTGGCCCATGCAATATTATCCTTGTCCATGTGGAGGAGGAATAGATAACAGATGTCCAACCAGAGGGACACCTACAAGGAGACTGTAGTCTCCTTTTTAAGTATTGCTTCTGCATTTGTTGTTATTTGGTTTGGTGTCTCGGTTTTGTTTGTTTGTTTACTTGTTTATCTTTGTTTTTATTCTCATTTTGTTTGTTTGAGAAAATCTTTTGTTATGCAGCTAAACAAGTCTGTAATTTGCTATATAATCATGACTGGGCTGAACATGGGATTGTAGGTCTCACTATTCAGTTTATATTTTCTACATATATATATGTATATATATATATATATATATATATATGTAATTGAACCAATACAACTAGATATCCAAGACCATAGTTGTGACTAGTATAGTATATATTGTTTTCTACAGAGAGTAGAAGTGCTTAGAGGAGAATAGGAAGCTGCCATTCTTTTGTTTGGCCTGTCTACTTTACTTATGTACTCTCACCATCTCCACATTAAAAAGCTATAGTGTTTTGCTGGACTTTTTAAATACAAGGACTTTTATTCTTAGAAAAAAAATGATGGTGAAATATATGCAATTTATTTAACAATGAGGTTAACAATAAAAACAAATTTCCCTCTCAAAATGAGCAACATATAATAAATGAATGCTTAAAAACCGCAGGAGAAATATTTACATGAATGGGCTCAGGAGTGACCAGGATTCCTTCTTGCGCTGTTATAGCTTGTGTTTATTTTATTTAAGGCCAAATATATTTCCTATGTGCTAAATGGCTTCACAGGCCCTGACATATTCTGCTGTATGGCAGCTGGTGGTTGCTGACATAGGATTGTAAATAAGTTACAGTCTACTGGAGGTATTTACTTACTAATTGCACAGTCAACTTAGTCTATGAAATCTTTGTTCTGAATCATTAGATTAGGAAGGAGAGAGACTGTTATTTGTCATGAAAATATCTTTAATTGGCAGTGTTAATTCTGAGTATTTTTGCCATGCACTAAAACTTACCAGCACATATAGCCCTCAACAGCAGCAATGGTGCCACCACATGAACACAGGTGCCATTGAGGTTATATAATATGTCCCTAACCCTCATTTATGTGGCAAAGAATATTTGCTTGTCTTTAGATAGTTGAAATTGAAACTTTGAACTTAGTCAATAAAATTTAAAATTCCAACTGGTTATAAAATCTTTAAACCTTTCAGGTAAAGTAGACTAATTTTCAGATTGTTGGCCAGGTAGTCTTATTCAGAACTATATATTAGAACTTCAGCAGCAGCTAACCATCTGGAAAGAAAGTCTAAGTGTAGCTTCCCCCACACCACAGAATGTTAAAATGTTGTTAGCATCCTAATTTTTTCTAATATAAATTGCATATCTATCCCAAGTGTGGGTGGAAAAACCATCACATGAACACTCTACCACATTTTCCATAAATCTGCCCAGGGACATTGGTAACAAGAAGTTTCTGTAGGGCCTGTTTCCCCTGTCTTTGAAGACTCCTGGATTTCAAAGTATCAATGAACCACCAAGGGGGGATGCTACAGAATAGCTAGTTCCGTTTGTGTTAAAGAAGGCAAAAACACAGCCTCAACTTGAAAAGTACTTTCAAAAATTTTCTTCATGAACCAAAGACACTGAAGATGAAGAAGTAAAGCAACTTTCTGAACCACAAACTTCACAGGACAGCCAGACCTGCAATCTTCAGATTCTTTGCTAAACATCAGTTACTCTTTGTTTTATAAAAGTTATATTAATGTGAGTGTCAACAACTGAGGACTGTCACAACACATTTACTGTAAAGAATATGCCTTAGAATAGTTTGATGTGCATTCAATGTGAAGTATCTAGAAACTCAAATGAAATTCAGTTGGCTTGTCTACATACAAAAACTAATCTATCTGATCAAATTACATGGCATTAATAAAAGATAATTAACCACATATTAATTCAAAATACATAAAATTCTATGTTATCTACATTGGTTACATAGCAAACTTCAGTGACATATATCACATTTTTATTGTTAAAGTAAGACAATGATGGGACTTCTCAGGCATTTTCAAGACTATGGTTCAAATTTAAAAAGTGGTTCAAAAAATCAGGGAATCTTGAGGAAACATTAGGAGAAGGTTTAAGGAAACTGGAGGGATCAAGGACACAACAGGAAGAAGACCCACATAACCAATTAACTCAGACACAAGGGAGCCCAAAGTGACTGAACCACCAAGCAAAGAGCTTGCAAGGACTCATCCTAGGCCCATTACCTATATGAAGCTGACAGGCTGCTTGCTCCTCAAGTGGATCTCTTAACAATTGGAATGGGGTCTATCCCAGACTTAGACAATGTTGCCTCACTCTGGACCTCATTTTCCTAGCTGTCTTATTATGCCTCGATGGAAGATGAGGCACTTAGTCCTGAAGTGGTTTGATGTGCCAGAGTGAATTAATACTGGGGGAGGTAGTGAGGGAATTGGGTGGAAGGTTGGGACTAGGAGGAGAGGAGGGGAAAAAAAAGAAAAATAATGGTTCCAATTACAGTGACAATTCCTTGATTTTAGAGCAGAGACCATTGCTGAAGCAATGCCCATTGAATACTTATCAAAGGAAATGATCAGAAGATGAGATAATGACTGATACTCAGCAATGAATATGGACCGATCATCCTGTGTGGATGTGAGAAAGCAAAAAGCATACTTTATTTCAAGCCTAGCTAGAAATTGATGGCTCTACTACCATTTTAATTATTTTAATGCATACAACATTTTTTGTAACATAATTTAAAATAACATACAGCTAATGTCATAAGTATAGTAGTCCAAAGAAGAATTCAACAGTATGTGGGTGTTGTTTCTTAAATGTAAAGCAATATATAAGAAAATGTAATAGTATGCTAGTGCCATTTCCTAAAAGTAAAACTGACATTATTTTTGGAATGTTTTGTTACTTAATAAATGATTGACGGGGAGTACTGAGTATCTATCAATGTGAAGATTAGTGGTCAGTAGCTTTGAAAATATAACATACCACTACTCAATATACATCCATGTACATATACATGTAAAAGTTTAGGAATTATATGCCTAATATATAGTGCATATGTTTTTGAAGTGCTGTGTATATATGTATCTATTTATACTAGCTTTAATATCATAAATTGGAAATATATTGATGATATCTTCACACAATAACATTTGCCTAAGCTTAGTTTCTGAATTTCTATTCTCTTTGCAATGACTCTTCATTGATAACTCTTTTCTCATGTGGAACTGATGGTGTTCACACTACTTAAATGTCTCATTTTCTTCTCAGAAAAAAACTTAAAACTAGGAGAAGAACACACGTAATTTTCAGTGGTCATTTCCTTTTATTCTTTTTTGTTTATTTTAATTATAATTATTTTGGATTCTGAAAAACAAGGTTTCTCTGTGTAGTCTTGGCTGTCCTGGAGCTCAGTACATAAGGTTGGCCTTGGTCTTGAACTCACAAATATCCACCTGCCTCTGCCTCCCTAGTTCTGGGATTAAAGGCATTCACCACCAACATGTGGCCCATTTGCCTTTGTTTCTTTGTTTGTTTGTTTTCTTCCTTTCTTCTTTCTTTCCTTCCTTCTTTTCCATTAGCTAATTTATGTATTCACTTTACATCTTGATTGCAGCCCCCCCTCCCTGTTCTCCTCACAGTACTACCATCCCACCCTCTTAACCCATTCTCCAATATCCTTCTCCTCAGAGAAAGGGAGACCCTCCTCACCCCTACCAACCTTCCAGGGCACACCAAGTTGCATCAGGAATAAGCATATCCTAACCCACTGATGCAACATGTGTAGGGGTTCTAGGTCTTTTTTTCTTTTTCTTTTTACATTTACTTACTTCTTCAAGTTACATCTCAATCATAGTCCCCTCCCTCATCCCCCTCCCGATCCCATCTTCCTACCTTCTTCCCTCTCACCCTCCTATCTGCTTTTTTTAAAAAAAAATTAAAATTTAAGGTGTATCTTTTTCCCCCAAGATCTCCCCCTTTTAGTACAATAAAATGTTTGTTTTCTTATAAAAGGAAATACAATGCAAAACAATCATAATAATTAGGTCACAATTATGAAAATTATAAGGTATAACATATATTCCCAATGTCCAGTCCATACGTATTTGGCAGCTTTTATTAATATTCTATTATCTCTTTATCTCAATGAGTTTAAAGTTCTATACCTAACTCATTTTCCATCCTAATTTGTATTACCAACATAAAACATCTTCTTAGACCTAGAACATCCTTTTAATTCCTAAACAACTTAAAATTTAACTGTGAGACTATAACTACCTAGTCTTCAACCACATCAGAGACCTGAGATATATAAATATATGTGAATATATAGGAAGTTCAGAGCCAGCAGCTTCCAAAACTAGGAAATGACAGACTACTGACTCTGGACAGTCCCCAATTTCTCTCAATACATTAGAGCATCTATCTTCAGCCTTTTGGCACAGTATCTCTGACAGATAAAGTTGTAAAGCAGAAAATAGGAAGGACTTTCCCATCCTGTCTTAGCAGAGCTAGGCCACATCAGTATTGGATCTTTGTATATTGATACAAAATTAAGGTTAACTCTTTTTAAGGTATTGTACCTATGTAACACTTAAAAATACAATTCAAAGTTTTGCCCTTTTGATAGCAACTGTCACAAACTGTTTAGGACAATTAAGAAATGCAAACTAATACTCATTCAAACATGTCATTTGGTTAGGTACCAGCATAGTTTATCACAGATGTTTTCTAAGTTAATCAGAAATCAAGTTGCTAAGAGACAAGCAACATTTGCTTATCTAAATATATAGAGGTAGATCGGTGGTCTTCAAAAAGCTCAAGAGATCTGTAGAATATGGCATTCAAAGGTGTTTTCTTAACTTAAGATTTTTTGATATTGAGACATTTCAGCTTCTAACAGCCCCCCCCCCCCCCCCGTCTATTTTACTCCAAGTAGATAATGAGCATTGAAGAATCTCCATTTGGAGATGGTTGTATTAGGGGAAAGTTTGTCACTGAGAAAAATAATCCCTTGCTTGAATTGTAGACAGAATGCTGTCTGAAAAGGACAAAACTTGGAAGCATGTAAGTCAACTGCCTAGGCCTTTCTTTTATATGTATATATATATATATATATATATATATATTAAATTTTATGTTTATTTATTACTTCAAGTTACATCTCCATAACAGTGCCCTCTTTCTACTCCTCCCAGTCCCACCCTCTCCCCACTATCCTACTCCTCCGGAGTGGGGTATCTCTACATTTTAGCGACCCCCTCCAGTTCAGTACTCATATGAGGTCTAAGAGCTTCCTCTTGAACTGGGGACCTATATGGCAGTACCACTAGGGCAAAGTAGCCCACTAACAGGTAACAAAATATATGGTCCAGTTCCTTTTGGTGCGTTGGTTGTAGTATAGTTATCCTGACTATATGGTTAAAATCCAATTATAAGTGAATAGATGCCATGTGCATCTTTCTGAGTCTGGATTAGCTTTTCTAGTTCCACCCATTTGGTTGAAAATTGCATGGTCTTTCTTATTGGATGTTTTCAGAAACTAGTAAAGTTAAAGTCCTGTCACCTTTCTTGCCACAAGCTAACTTCTAAATGTCTGTGTAGTAATATTCAGCCACTTTAGGAAGTCCAGCTGACTCAGAGGCAACCTATGTCTCCCTCTCTTCTTCCTTTCCTTTTCTTATTATAACAATAATCTAATTTCTTGCACAATTACAGCAACTCAGTGAATAAAGGTCTATCCTAGCTGGGACTTGTTGTGCAAGATTATAATCCTAGGTACTCTTGATGATGAGGCAGGAAAACAACAAATCGAAAGGTTGCTTGAACAATGCAGTGAGTTTAAAGCCAATTCAGGTTAGCAAAATTATACTTCAAAATAAATATAAAACATGGTAGAGAATTGCCCTATAATGCATAACTCCCAATATCTAGTTACAAGAAGGGAGGAGGGAAGAAAGAAGATTTAGTAAGTCTCCAAGTTTTCTTCTCAACTACCCTGTTGAGTATTCTTCACAAGAGAATATTTACTCAAGGTATTTAAATGATTAAGACTAAGCACATCAAACAAATCTACAAAAAAAAGAAAGTCTGATGCATCAAGTATGTACATTCTTGTACTTTATTTTTGTTTTATTATTATCACCATAAGTTCGTCTAATTTTTATTTTAACCACTGGATATATTTGTAAAGGCAGTTTTTATTGCTGATTAAGTGAATCTAAATCCCTAATAAGTTCATGCAATATTCTTTATGTTTGAAATCCTGATCCATGGGGATTATGTGTATAAAGCGAGAGCTACAGGTGCTGCCACATTCAGATATTCCAAATGATTTGATTGTCAGTCACAGGTCCCATTCCAGAAGTTATTCAAAAATTGGTGCGTGCTTTTCAGGTTGAATATCCAAGTAATTCACTAAGGATTTCACTCCACCAAATACATGCCTTCATATAATCTATTGTTATGTAGATTATGTCATTTCCTCCTGGGAGTGAATGCTATTAGACCAATATAATGAAGAGAAGATATTATTATTATCCATCTGCCTCAAATTCTTTTAGAAAAGAACAAAATATAAATATTTAACAAATGTAATTTGGTTATTTTCTTAGTTTCACCATGGTAATTTTAATTTTTGCTTATATATGAAAGCATTGATAAGAATTTTGCTGAGAAATCAATGCTCAAGCATATACACTCTGCCTCAGTTGGAAAATATAATTATTGGATAATTATTGCTACTAAATTTATTGAATCAAACTTCAGCAAGCAGACATCATTAGCGTTACTCTATTTTCTGTAAAAAGAATCCTGAATGCAGATGGTGTTCACTACTCCAGAGAGGATAAGTGATAACTCACTGGGAGATGCTCTTGGGTGAATTTGTAGTGTAAAAGGATTGAGGCAGAAATTGAATGAATAGCATCCGTTAAGCATGATGTGTGTTGTGCTGTCTGCACATCAGTCAGCTCATTGTATAAACTTGCATCAAGGGCTTTCTTCATTGCATACTAATGGGCTACATTAAACCTCATGCTACTCTCCTACCAATTTTGAGAGCTGAAAGAAAATAACTCCCAGGGTAAGCATTTCAATCATTTTATCCTTTAAGAGTCAGGTCAATTTATTCTGAATATTCTGTCCAAATGTGAATATATGTATAAAAATGTGAGCTTCAGGGAAGAGGGATCCAAATTTTACATTAACTGAAATAAAAATTGCCATCCTGCTTATTGAATGGGCTGACAGGCTTGCAAGGTCATTAGGCAAGATTTACTTACTGCAGTTTTCTTCATCAGAATTATCACTGCAGTCATTCTGGCTATCACACCACCAGTGATCTGGAATACAGTTGTTGTTTTTGCACTGGAATTCATGAGGTCCACAAGTCTTTTTATCTGTAATGAAAGAATCTGAGTTTGTGTGCTTCGCTTTCATTAGGACATCCTTGCAATATTCTAACTGCTATGTCAATGCATGGAACATCACATCTCATCAGCCTTAATTCAGTTACTGACTGTGAAGTATTACAAGATGAAAATGAACTCTAGGACTCAGACTCTTGACCCTTTGCACTTGTTCCATGTTGCTGAATATTTAAAAATCAATTAAATCAACAAGCAATGTTCACACCAGCCTGTCAGGAAAAATGATGTCAAAAATTTTCCAAGCTATACTTCTCTTTCTGATACCCACTCTGCTTCCATGTAACATAAAAAATAAATTATTATTAATAAAACTGAGGGTTTATCCTGTCCTATTTCACAAAAAGATTATAATCATACAGAGTTTATGATGATACATTACCTATGTGCAGATACCTGCTCCTTAATGTATCCATAAGTGGCTTGTGGTTAGCTGAAAGTTATTGATTAGTCTTGGCTCAGATCCACTCAGAAAGTTATATATTATGTAGGTTGGATGGGCTCTATCCAAACAGCTTAGAAGAGGAAGCTTTTTACATTTCTTACAGTTTTCAAATGTTTACACCTGTATAATCACAATGAACTATTTCTTGGATTCTCTCAAGGATAAACACAAAATTAATTATTTTTTCACACACATATGTATGTGTGTGAACGTATGTGTATGAAAAATAACATGTATCATATATGAATACGTATATGAAGAACAAGCTTTATACCACGTTTTCAAGGCCTCTGTGCTTTGAATCTGCGATGTGAAGTCAAGTGTGAAATTTTCTTCCATTGGCATCAAACTCATGCTCTTTTAAGCATTGAACCATTTCAGAATTTAGACTTTGCAATTTGCGAGGCTCATCCTGTATCAGTGCCTTCTAATATGTGTGCAAAGCTAGAATGTTGACAAGATGTCATCCTTTACAAACATTCACACAATTCCATGAAGTAAAGAGAACTGTTGACAAAGCTCTTATTGAACATGCATAAAACCAACAGAAACTTTTTCAAGTTTAGGACTCCAATAAACTTTCAATACCAGTGAATGGCATTACAAATTCTGTAACAAAGTCTATGTTTACTCCTGCTTTCGTACTTTATATAAGTTCACTTAAAATTCATATGAGAAAAGTAAATGATAGAAAACATGAGAGTTTTTATAGTTCTCTAATGTATTGTCTAACTATATTATGTATTATGTATATCAAACTATAATAAGTTAGATAATGTATTATCTAACATATTATGAACCAGTGCTTTTAAAAATTCACTCTGCCTTATAGAATCACATGAAGCTGTGCTCTAATGATGATTATAATTTAGCAGGTTTGCATTGCTTTCCCATTACTGGGGAATAAACTCAGAGATTTCTAATGAATAGTATGGTGATATTGACTTTGATCAATGATTCAGACTGACTTCTTATGTTCGTAAGGATAAAGATATTATAAATTCAACAACAAAATTATAATCTGAAAGCTCAGTTTAAGACATGTTTCTTTTTCATACATGTAGATCAACTCATCAAACTTTGTAAAATTAGGAATAGAAAGTGTTCCTAGAAAGGTTCACATACTGAGAACTTGGGCCCCAGTTGGCAGGACTCTTGGGTGGCAAACTTATCAGCAATGTCCATAACCAAATGATTGCTAGGAACTGGGTTCTTTTTGGAGTGAATAGGTCCGCTTGGTCCTGAATGTTAAGGGTATATTTTGTCCCCAGTTCTTTTCCTTGACTTGGTCTATGGACTGCAGAAGGTTAGCAGCTTTGCATACCCCTTTACCATCTTCCTTCCTGTTATTTTCACTCATGGATCTAGAAACAATGGGGCTAGATACTGAATATTTTTTCTTTTTTAGATTGTTAATGTCTGATGTTGTGTTGCAGCTATGAAGAGCTGAGTTGTATAGCCACTCCTGAGATTGGCAGGGAAGCTTATGCTTTTCAGACTACTGAAATTAAAGTAATAACAAGTTATTTGGTTTGGGTTGTTACTCTCTATTCCAAAAATTCATAGCGTAAACTTTAAACTCCAATTGGTAATGAAAAGCAAAGTGATTTAGGCACAATTTAGAAAATTAAATAGTAAATATCTATTCTGAACTCAGCCTAGCTTCTGGGTAAGCATTTTAATAAACACAATCACTCTCAATTCCCACAATATCCTAATGAAGGATTATTGCATTCATTTAAATAAAAGAGAAACATAAACATCAGAAGGTTTAAGTAATTTCTCCCATATTTTAAAGGAGCTCAATATTGAAACAGGACTTTATATTCAGCTAGTGCTCTTGAAACAGTTTACAGAAGGAATTCTCATGATAGCTCTCTGTATTTCTCCTGTACTTCTGACCTGCCTAGAAATGAGTACTGAGAAGCTAACCTGTGCCAGCAGCAAGAACTGTGCTCAGTGTTTTTTTATTTTGTTTTCCCTAGTTTATTATATAAACACTGACTTACAATAGGCAGAATTCTAATATAGTATTCTACACACATTAGTCAATAATGAAATATGCTAGCAATATTGGGATTTAATTAATGACGGAGAAATGAACCTTGGTACTGAACAATTTGTGTAATTGTTTTATTTTGGCAGTTTAAAAAACTTCTCTAGAATACTGCTCTATATATAAACATTAATTTTATTTATTCCTTAATGTATATTGCTTAATTACTTTAGATGATGTTTTGAAAATGTATGTAAATATAAGAAAAAATAAGAACAAGAGAGAAAATTGGCAGTGTGACATAGCATTACGTCAGCACTCCAGGTGTAGCAAATCTCCCTGATGAAAACAAGGTTATCCTAATTCTAATGTGAATTAGTGATTTGTGAGCTTTCTCAAAAGCATTTTAAATGTATTTTTTATATCATGGTATTAGAATTTTTATTTGAAATTTATTTAAAAAGATAGATTCGTTAGTGGAATTTCCACGGAAGGCATACAGAAATGATACAAGGCAAAAGGTAGTTGATTTATTGTAAGAGCACATAGATTCAGTTTCCAAATTAATTAAATTTTAGCTATGACATTACATGCAAACTATATAAATACAAACTATACAGACTTGTGGAATAATTAAAATTCCCATGACTATATGCACTATAGTGTGTACACATTTTGTGTGTGTGTGTGTGTGTGTGTGTGTGTGTGTATGTCCTTATTAGTCATATTCCTTATTGGTATCATAAAACATCTTATAAAAGCAACTTAAGTAATGAAGGAAGAGCTTATTTGACACATCGCACATTGTATGAGGGTACAGACCATGATAGAGAAGGTAGAGCGACAGGAGGATGAGACATCTGGTCACAGTATATATACAAGTAGAAAGCCAAAAGCAATGGATTCTGGTGTTCAGTTTACCTTCTCTTTCATATGCTTCCCAGAACCTCAGACTATGATATGATATCACACATATTAAGGGTGATTTATTTTTGAATTTCTGTTAAGCCATTCTAGAAAATCAAGCACTGACAAGCTCAAAGGATTGGATCCTAAGTAATTCTAGATCTTTTTAAGTTGATAATAAATATTAACCATCATAAGCCCAGTCCTAGACACATTAGTTTTAAGCTATAACCCCCCACCTCTTGTCTTCATAGGCTCATGGACAACTTCAAACATCCCCATAAACATTAAAAGTTGAAAAAATCTTTGGAATGCTTTGGTACAGAAGACAATTTTCGGAACAAAATACCAACAGTTCAGAGACTAAGATAAAAATTAATAAATAGGGCCTCATGAAACTGAAAAGCTCTCTGTAAGGCAAAGGACACTGTTAATATTACAAATGGCACCCTACATATTGGGAAAAGATCTGCACCAACCCTATACCTATCAGAGGGCTAACATCAAAATATATAAAGAACTCAAGAAATTGAATACCAAGAAAACAGATAATCCAATTGAAAAATGGGTACAAAGATAAACTAAGAATTCTCAACAGAGGAATCTCTAAAGGCCAAGAAGCAATAAAAGACATGTTCAATATCCTTAGTCATTAGGGAAATGCAATTCAAAACCACCCTGAGTTTCCATCTCACAGCTGTTACAATGGCTTAGATCTAAAACACAGGTGACACCACATGCTGGTGAGGATATGGAGCAAGTGGAACACTCCTCCATAGCTGGTGGGAATGTAAACTTGTACAACCACATTAATAAATTTGGTAGTTTCTGATAAAATTTGGAATAGTTCTACCTCAAGACTCAGCTATACCACTCCTGGGCTCCTTCATACTACAAGGGCATTTGATCAACTATGTTCAAAACACCTTTATTAGTAATAGCCAGAAATTGGAAACAACCCAGTTGTCCCTCAAAAAAAGAATGGCTGAAGAAAATGTGGTACATTTACACAATGGAATACTACTCAACTATTAAAAACAATGAAATCATGATATTTGCAGGCAAGTGAATGGAACTAGAAAATATCATCCTGAATGAGGTAACCCCAACCCAGAAAGACACACATAGTATATGTGTCTTTACTTAAGTGGATATTAGCCATACAGGATAACCATATTAAATCCACAGACCCAAAGAAACTAAGTTACAAGGGAGTATGATAGGAAACTTGCTTAGAAGGAAAAATAAAGTAGACATCCTAAGTGGATGAGGAGAGGAAAGTGAGAGAAAGGGTTGAGAGGGGAACAAGGGTGGTCATTAGGTATGGGAAAGGCAGGGGTGGGGAGTGAGAGGGCTGGGAGGTAGAAGGGAAACTGATGCGGAGATGGCATTTCTGTGACAAGCTGGAGATCTGAGAAGGGGTAGGCTCCTGGGAGGATATGCGGGTCACTCTAGCTGAGACACATAGAAGTAGAGGATATGGAGACAGAAGTGGTCACCTCCTATAGCCATGCAGGACTTCTAGTGGACTGAGGGAAACATCAACCTACCCACAAAAGCTTCTACGCAAATTTACTATGTTTACAAGATGTACAGGAATAAAGACAGAGTAGTAATTAAGGAAATGGGCAACCAATGAGTGTCACAACTTGAGACTCACCCCATGGGAGAGAGACAAACCGTGACAGTATTAATGCTACTCTGCTGTGCTTTCAGACAGAAGCTGCATAACTGTCCCCTGAGAGGCTCCACCCAGCAGCAGATCAAAACAGATGCTGAGACCCACAGCTAAATATTAGAGGAAGATCTGAAAGTCTTGCGGAAGAGTTGGGGGAGAGATAGAGGGACCCAGAAGAGACAAGATCTCCATAAGAAGACCAACAGAGCCAACTAACCTAAGCCCATGGGGGCTCACAGAGACTGAAACACAAACCAAAGACCGAGACCCCCCTACACATTCATAGCTGATGGGCAACTTGGTTTCATGTAGATCCCCTACCAATTGGAGTGGGCATTGTCTTTGACATGGACTATACTGCCTGCTTTTAGATTGATCTCCCTTAGCTGGGTGACCTTGTCTGGCCCAATTGGTAAAGGATGTGCTTAGTCCTGATGGGACTTGATATGTCTTGGAGGGTTGGTGTGGGGTGAGGGGAGTGAGGAAAGAGGGTAGAAGGGTGGGACTGGGAGGAGAGAAGGGAGAAGGTTGTGATCTGATCAGAATGTAAAATGAATAAATCAATTAATTAATGAGAAAAAAATAAGAAAATTCTTTGAGTAATCCAACATCCAAAATCTCTTCTGCAAATCAAAGTAATATTTTAGCTGTGACAATGATAAAACCAAAAATGAGTTACAAAGAACTGATACACAGTAAACACCATATTCTGGTGGCAGAGAAAGGAGAGATCAGATGAGAGAAGAGCATATTCTGAGAGGAAAAGAGCCAGCTGCAGCTGCATGTGTTGCAGCTGGGGCCGCTGATGAACTTAAACTCAGACACTCTACAGTCCTAGCATTTCCAATATCCTGGGTTCTTCACTGCATTTTAGTTGCACAAGATGTTCTCCTTCAGGCACCTCAGCACTGCAACAGACTGTCTAACCTCAATAAGAAGCCATGTTTAAGCCACCAGGTCACGTGTGCTTGCTTCATGCCTCCAGTGTCACTACTTTGTAGGTGCTGCTGCCAAGTACTCCTTCAAGTTCCCTTCATCATGCATCCATCAGCCCTGGCTTCTCTGAGTGGGGAACATTCACTTGGGTGGTTGTTGAGGAACAGCCTCTGAGGTGAAACCCTGTCTCTGTTATTTCTTCACATTTGAATTTTCACAATGGAGAAAATTCCCACCCCTCCCTTCCCCTAATCCTCTCAACCCCTAGCCTTCTCTTCCCCTAACTCCTTCCCTGCTTTCATTGTTTCCTTTCTGATACAAATATCTAAATCAATTTATTTCTTATATAAAACATATTGCTTTTCATTTGTCTTTGTGATTTTAAATTTTTTAAATTAGAATATAATCAGACCATTTCCCTATTTCTTCTTCCTTCTCCTCCCTCTAAGACCTCCTATTTCCACCTTGTGATCTTCTAAGTTCATAGCTTCTCTTTAATTGCTGGTATAAACACACACACACACACACACACACACACACACACACACACACACACAATCTGTTCAGCTCCAATAGTATAATGTTACTACTTTGTATATGTTTTCAGTTCTGGTCATTTGGTATTGGGAAATCAATTGGAGTGCAATTGATTTCCCTTTCATCAAGGAAAGTCTAACCCCTTTAACACTGCACTTAGAATTCCCTAGTTGCCTATAGTCCTAGCTGCATGAATGCCTAAAAATAATCTGAATAAGAAAGACACCAAGGATAAAGCACCTTAAGCCTCAATCCCAGACTAAAAGAAGAACTATAAAAAAAACTGTAAGGCTCCTAACTATAAGACTACTAATCTTTTAACTATTACAGGTGTTTTCTCTGCCCACCAGATCTGCAACTTTACAGTAGCTCATATGCTATTTCTTCCCCAAACTTCACAATTTCCATATCATTCTGCTCTCTTTCACTACAGATAATAATAAGCAATATGGGCAATAACCATATCAAAGCTTGAATGCTTTGATGCTTAGAAATTTCTTCTACTTAACATCATTTCTGAAATTAGTCTCAACCAGTGCAGGACAAAGAAGAGTACAGCCGGGTTCTTTGCCAAAACGTAACTCAAATGCCCTATATATCCCAGTTCCCAGTAAAAGTTTTTTCTCAGAGACTGCATGAGTCTGGCCTCCAGTGTTCCCATATCTTTTCATTTTCTGGTCTTCCAAACTCTGAAGAACATGAACACTAAATTCTGCTTACAGTGTTCTAGGAATTTTCAAGAGCACAGCTGCAAACCCTTCCATATTCATTCTTCAAACAAGTTCCAGAGACCTACAAAAACAAAGCTTATCATAGTAACATCCATAAATTTCTGGCACCTGTTTTCTGCTTTAGTTACTTTGCTTATTGCTGTGTCAAAGCATCTGAACTTAAGGAAGAAAAGGAAAGTATATTTTGGGTTCACAGTCCATCAAGGCAAGGAAGGCATTCATTCTTTAAGGAGTATACAGAAACTCATCACATTGCATTGCATCTGCTTTCTAGAAGCAAGGAGATGAATATTGGCTCTCAACTTGCCTTCTCCTCCGTTATACAGTTCAGGCCTCAAGTCCATGAAATGTGACATTCAAGTTTAGGTACATCCTTCTACCTAAATTAGTCCAATCTGGAAACTCCTCTCCAGGATTTTAAGTCCTTTCAAGTTTAACAATAAATATTTACTATAGTAATGAAGACACTAGAAATTTGCCTTGACCAAACCCTCTCTCACACCTAAAATCACAGTCACTAGAACTCGACCCAGAAAATCAGTATGTATTAAATACAGCATCGGAAACCTCAGCAGAAAACAGATCAGACACCAAAGAAGACGAGTGGCCCAGATGATCCAGCCTTGCAGACTTCTTCAATAGCAGTTTCCTCAAAAGTCTACAACCACAACAACTCAAAATCGCTAAGATTGTTCAGCTCCACAGACTACTCCAGCCAGATCTTCAGTAAAGCTCTGAAGATCAGCTTCTGTCTATGAACTTCGTAGGACATCTAAATAGCTGAGCACAAAAGGAATGAACATCAAAAGATTCTATTAACATTTTTAACCATTTTTCCATTCTTATTTGGGCCCCAAACAGGTTTACTACATCCCAAATCAGCAGGAAGTCATTTTAAGAGAACAACATCCCATCCCCAGAAGGTGGGGAGGGTGTTCTCCCCCATTGGTTATTTGATACATAATAAAAAAATTTGTTATTTAGGGGAAAAGACTACAAGCTGTTAAATGGTCTTGTTAAATGGGTTTTGGAGGTTAGACCCAGGGACTTCTCTCTTTTGCTTTCCTGTATCCTCCTTTCTCTCCTATATAGGAGTGAACAGACTTGAGAAAAATGGGACATAGACATAGTATAGGAAAGATAAAAAAAAAGGACAGATTATTGAATATAGCCTTATACCTTTGTATACTGATACAAAATTAATATTATATTTGGCAAAATTGGTATTGATCATTGTACATTAATGCAAAATTAAGATTGTATAGGGCTACATCGGTATTGATCTTGGTATATTGATACAAAATTAAGATTATATTTGGCCACAATGGTATTGACCCTTGTATATTAATGTAAAATTAAGATTGTATTGGTCTACATCGGTATTGATCTTTGTATATTGATACAAAATTAAGATTATATTTGGTCACATTGGTATTGATTTTTGTATATTGACACAAAATTAAGGGTAACGCTTCTTAAAGGTATTGTTTGTAGTAATACTTAAAAATGAAATGTCAAGTTTTGACCTCTCGCTACCAACCGACATAAACTGTTTAGGATAATTAAGAAACGGAAACTAATAGTCATGAAAACGTGTCATTTTGTTAGTTACTATGATAGTCTATCACAGTTATTTTCTAAGCTACTCAGAAATCAAGTTGCTAAGAGACAAGCAATATTTGCTTATCTAAATATAAAAGATAGATAGGGCATCTTCAAAAACCTCAAGAGATCTGCAGAATATGGCATTCAAAGATGTTTTCTTAAGATTTTTTGATATCGAGACATGTCAGCTCCTGACAGTACCCCCTATTCTACTCCAAGTAGAAGATGAGCATCGAAGAATCTCCAGTGGGAGATGATTGAATTGGTGGTAAGCCGTTCTCTTGGCAAGAAAAACCCCTTGCTTCAACTGTAGACAGACTTCTGTCCAAAAAGGACAAAACTTGGAAGCAGATAAGTCGACAGCCTAGCTCTGCCAAGACAGGGTAGGTAAGTCCTTCATAATTCCTGCTCTACAACCTAAGTCTGTCAGAGAAATGGGGCCAAATGGCTGAAGATTGATGCTGTAATGTATGGAGAGAATATGGGAACTGTCCAGGCAGCCACTGGTATGTCATTTTTTAGTTTTGGAAGCTGCAGGCCCTGCACTTCCTATATAATCAGATATATTTATCCCTCTCAGGTCTCTGAGGTAGTTGAAGAATAGATAGCTAGAGTCTCATAGTTAAATTTTGAGTTGTTTAGGAATCAAGAGGGTGTTCTGGATCTAAGAAGATATTTTTAAAATTATGAGGCAAGTTAGTATGAAAGCTGAGTTAGATATAGAACTTTAAACTCATGGAGATGGTTAGATAGTACAATGTTAAAGTCAGGTGCCAAATACATATGGACTGGACATTGGGAATGTATGCTAAGCCATATAACTCTTATAATTGTGGCCTATTTATTTCTGTTGTTTTGTATTGTATTTATAGTTATAAGAAAAAGAACCATTTTTTGAACTGAAAGGGAGAGCTGTTGGGGGGAAAAAAGAAATACCTTAAACTAAAAAAAAAAAAAAAAAGGAAGGGAAGAGGATGGGGGGGTTG